>CM060295.1:3343791-3538791 GCA_030684275.1 Acipenser oxyrinchus oxyrinchus
CGGTGGAGAATTACACACTTCTCACATTCCAAAAGAAAATGAGTGGCACACAAAGAACTCAGCCTGGTAGTAGCCATGGTGATGAGGATGCTCAGAAGCGAAAACTGAAATTTACCAATATGGAAGTGGAGATTTTGGTACAAGCAGTACTTGTAACACATGAAGATGTGTTACAAGCTTCAAATACATCAGCAGGACAAAGGAATAAAATATGCAAAGTGTGGTGGCTTCTTAATAAACAAATGTACCACGTCAGAGTTTGCAGTCTAGGTTGCTTATACATTACGATGCATCATCCAGCGCTGTCAGTTTTTTTTTTGCAACAACCTGCCAAATTTTGGAAGTAAAGAGCCAAAAGCAGCCAAATTGTGTTTTAAACCAGTCAAAAACAGCCAAAACCTGTACTTCCCATTTGTGACCCCTGGTCCTTGTTTCTTTTTTCAGGTCGAAAAAGTCCCCTGGGTCGACATTGTCAATACCTTTTATGATTTGGAAACTTGAATCAGATCACCGCGTAGTCGTCTTTGTTCAAGACTGAACAGATTCAATTATTTTAGCCTGTCTACATATGACAAGCCTTTTAAAACCGGGATAATTCTGGTCGCTCTTACTCTTTCAAGAGCAGCAATATCCTTTTTGTAGTGAGGTGACCAGAACTGAACACAATATTCTAGATGAGGTCTTACTAATGCATTGTAAAGTTTTAACATTACTTCCCTTGATTTAAATTCAACACTTATCACTATATATCTGACCATCTTGTTGGCTTTTTTTTATAGCTTCCCCACTTTGTCTAGATGAAGATATTTCTGAGTCAGCATAAGCTCCTAGATCTTTTTCATAGATTCCTTCTTCAATTTCACTATCTCCCATATGGTATTTATAATGCACATTTGTATTGCCTGCGTGCAGTACTTTACACTTTTCTCTATTAAATGTGTTTTGTCGTGTGTCTGCCCAGTTCTGAATGTTGTCTAGATCATTTTGAATGACCTTTGCTGCTGCAACAGTGTTTGCCACTCTTCCTATTTTTGTGTCGTCTGCAAATTTAACAAGTTTGCTTACTATACCAGAATCTAAATCATTAATGTAGATAAGGAATAGCAGAGGACATAATACTGATCCCTGTGGCACACCACTGGTTACCTCGCTCCATTTTGAGGTTTTTCCTCAAATTAGTACATGTTAACCACTCCCTAATCCATGTGCATGCATTTCCTTGAATCCCTACTGCGTTCAGTTTGAGAATTAATCATTTATGCGGGACTTTGTTAAAAGCTTTCTGGAAATCTAAATAAACCATGTCGCATCCTTTGCAATTATCGATTGTCGATGTTGCATCCTCAAAAAAATCAAGCAGGTTAGTAAGACACAATCTCCCTTTCCTAAAACCATGCTGACTGTCTCCCAGGATATTGTTACCATATAGGTAATGTTCCATTTTGGATCTTATTATAGTTTCCATAAGTTTACATATAATAGAAGTCAGGCTTATTGGTCTGTAGTTACCGGGTTCGGTTTTGTCTCCCTTCTTGTGGATCAGTATTACGTTTGCAATTTTCCAGTCTGTCGGTACAACCCCTGTGTAAAGAGACTGTTGCATGATCTTGGTTAGCGGTTTGTAAATAACTTCTTTCATTTCTTTGAGTACTATTGGGAGGATCTCATCTGGCCCAGGGAATTTGTTTATTTTAAGAGCTCCTAGTCCCTTTAACACTTCTGCCTCTGTTATGCTAAAGTTATTTAAAACTGGATAGGAACAGGTCGACATGTGGGGCATGTTGTCCGTATCCTCCTTTGTAAAAACTTGTGAAAAGTAATCATTTAATATATTTGCTTTTTTTTTCTTTGTCTATGATTTTGCCATTTGTGTCTCTTAGACATTTAACCTCCTCTTTGAATGTTCTCTTGCTGTTATAATATTGGAAAAACATTTTGGAATTGGTTTTAGCCCCCTTAGCAATATTGAATTCTCTCTCTCTCTTGGCCTTTCTAACTTCCTTTTTGACTTGTGTTTGCAGTTCCAAGTACTCTTTCTGTGTACTTTGTTTTTGGTCCCTTTTAAACGCTCTGTAAAGTGCCTTTTTCACTGAATATTTTTTTTAATTGATCTATTAAACCATTTTGGCCATTTTGTTTTAGATTTAGATTTGTCTACTTTTGGGATGTAATTGTTTTGCGCCTCTAATACTACATTTTTAAAAAACAGCCATCCTTTTTCTGTGGATGTTTTCTCTATTTTACTCCTATCTACTTATGTTCTACTTCTACTCTCTGTTTCATACCTTCATAGTTTGCTTTTCTAAAATTGTAAACCTTTAGTCATTACTTTTGGTGTTTTAAAAATCACTTCAAATGAGACCATGTTGTGGTCTGAGTTTGCCAATGGCTCTCTGACCTCTGTTTTAGTTATTCTGTCTTCGTTATTTGAAAAGACTAAATCAAGGCATGCCTCCCCTTTAGTCGGTGCTTTGACAAATTGCATTAGGAAGCAGTCTTTTGTCATTTCCACCATTTCAATTACATCTGTCGTGCTCCCCACCGGGTTTTCCCATTTTATATGGGGGAAGTTGAAATCCCCCATTAGTATGGCTTCTCCTTTTCTACACGCATTTCGAATGTCATTGTATAACAGATTATTTTGCTTGGTGTCTGAATTTGGCGGTCTATAGCATGCTCCTATTATTATGCCCATTGAATTTTTGTCCATTATTCTGACCCATATTGATTCGGCATTGTTTTCTTTGTCCAGATTTAAAACCTGGGCTTCAAGACTATTTCTTATGTATAGCGCTACCCCTCCGCCTTTTCTGTCCTGCCTGTCTTTCCTATACAGTGTGTACCCACTAATATTATATTCGTCTCCATCACTCTCAGACAACCAAGTTTCTGTAACACCTATCACATCGTAGTTACTTCTTAGTGCAGTAGCTTCAAGTTCTAACATTTTGTTTCTGAAACTTCTAGCATTAAGATATATACATTTAATAGTTGTCTTACCTGAGTTGTTGCCCTTGTTTTGATGTGGTCTCCCTTCTGTTTTTAGGTTTTCTCTCCCATTCCTTTCTAGTTTAAATGCTTCTGGACCTCCACAAGGATTCTTTCTCTGAGTAGATTGGTTCCACTTTTGTTTAAGTGCAGTCCGTCCCACCTATATAGATAGTCCTTGTTGTAGAATGTGCTCCAATGTTCAAGAAAGGTGAAGCCTTCCTGTGTGCACCACGATTTCAACCATGCATTTTGATTTTTTATTTCCATCTCTCCTTATGGTCTTTGCAAGGTGCCGGCAGTATCCTAGAAAATACCACAGCTTCGGTCTTGTCTTTTAATTTCCTTCCTAGCTCTCTGAATTTGTTTTGCAGGGATCTTGGTCTGTCTCTTCCAATGTCTGCTGAAAAGAAATGGAAGAGAACCAAACTCCCTGCTGCCCTAGACCTTTACCGTACTCTCCTCTCCTCCTTCTCCTCTACTCTCTCCTCTGCTAAATGTACTTATTTCCAATCTGTAATCCAAGCCTCCACTAACAACCCACATAAACTATTCTCTACCTTCTCCTCCCTCTTAAACCCTCTCCCCTTCCTCCTCTATCTCCCCTGATGACTTTGCCTCCTTCTTCTCTTCTAAAATCTCAGATATCCACAAACTCTTTAACACCTCTCCCTCCCCCGCACCCCCTCCTGCTCCAACCCCTACACCCACTGCATCCCCTACTAACTCACCCTCCTTCTCCACCTTCTCGCCTCTCTCAGACTCTGACCTCTCCTCCCTGCTCCAGGGTCACAAACCCACCACATGTGCCCTGGACCCCTTCCCCACCCACCTCTTTCAAGCTGCTGCTCCTGTTCTACTTCCCTTCATCTCTTCCCTTCTCAACACCTCTCTCCTTTCTGGTCTCTTTCCCTCTGCCTTCAAAAAAGCCTCTATCACTCCCCTCCTGAAAAAACCTACCCTCGACCCCACCTCCCTCCAGAGCTACCGTCCTGTCTCCCTCCTACCCTTCCTCTCCAAAACCCTCGAGCAGACCGTACACCACCAGCTCTCTGCTTTCGTGTCCAACCACTCTCTGCTCGACCCTCTCCAATCTGGCTTCCGCTCTGCTCACTCCACTGAAACAGCCCTCCTGTCTGTCACCAACTCACTAAAGTCTGCCCGAGCTGCCTCTCTCTCCTCTGTCCTAATTCTCCTCGACCTCTCTGCTGCCTTTGACACTGTCGATCACTCTATTCTACTATCCTCTCTCGCTGACCTGGGAATCTCTGGCACTGCTCTGGCCTGGTTCTCCTCCTACCTCTCCAACAGCACTTACCAGGTAACCTGGCATGGAGCAACCTCCACACCTCGCCCTCTCTCAACAGGAGTCCCCCAAGGGTCAGTCTTGGGTCCTTTCCTGTTCTCTCTCTACACCCGTTCCCTGGGCCCCCTCATCGCATCCTATGGTTTCTCATACCATTTCTATGCTGATGATGCTCAGATTTTCCTCTCCTTCCCCACCTCTGACTCCACCATCCCCTCCCGTATCTCTACCTGTCTGTCTGCTATTTCCTCCTGGATGCACTCGCATCACCTCAAACTTAACCTCTCTAAATCTGACCTCCTTTTCTTTCCCTCCTCCTCCCCCTCCTCTGATCTTTCTATCTCTGTTCCTCTGGAATCTACCACACTCTCTCCTCTTCCTCTGCTAAGAACCTCGAGTCACCCTGGACCCCTGCCTCTCTTATTCCCAGCACATCTCCACTCTGGCACGCACTTGCGATTTTTCCTGAGCAACATCCGAAGAATCCAACCCTTCCTCACCAACTTCGCCACCCAGCTCCTGGTCCAGGCCTTGGTACTCTCCGCCTAGACTACTGCAACTCCCTCCTGGCTGGCCTCCCTCGTCCGCCACCCGTCCGCTCCAGCTCATCCAGAACTCCGCTGCCCGCCTGGTGTTCTCTCTGCCTCGCTTCTCCCACGCAACTCCACTACTCCGCTCACTCCACTGGCTCCCGATCACCGCTCGCATCCAGTTCAAGACTCTTGTACTAGCCTACAGATGCCTTGACCAGACTGCACCCAGCTACCTCCAGACCCTCATCTCTCCCTACACCCCCACTCGACCTCTCCGCTCCGCCTGCACTAGAAGACTGGCTCTACCTCCTCTACGCTCCCCTGCCTCCAGAGCCCGCTCCTTTTCCACCCTCGTCCCGCAGTGGTGGAACGACCATCCTACAGATGTCAGGACTGCCCAGTCCCTGACCACATTCTGGCGCCTCCTCAAAACTCACCTCTTCAGAAAGCACCTGTAGAACTCCTCTGTCCTTCCCCTGGGACACTTATCACCCTTCCTTAAATGCTCTTTACTTGCTCTTATCTGCCCCCTATTTTACTGCATTTAATCATGTACTTCAGAGTACTGTAGTCTGCCAAGTGTTTAATCTGTAGTATTTTGTATTTAATCATATCCTGATGTAACTATCACTGACACTTATCTGCTGTATTATTGAATTGTATTTTGTCACACTTGTACTTGCTTGAACCAAAGTCATTGTATTTATCTTGCTCTTAATTGTATTATTACTTGTACTATATCGTATTTGCTTACGATTGTAAGTCGCCCTGGATAAGGGCATCTGCTAAGAAATAAATAATAATAATAATAATAATGTTGTTTGTACCGATGTGGACGACTACTACCGGGTCATCTCCTGTTCGTTCTAGGAGCCTGTCCACGTTCTCAGTGATGTGCTTGACAGAGGCTCCTGGAAGGCAGCACACTGTTGTAGTGAGAGAGTCCAAACTGCGAACTGAACTTGCTGTGTTTCTCAATATGGAGTCCCCAATAATCATGACCTCCCTTCTTTTTGCTGCCTGGCCAGCACTGTTTATAGGGTCCTGGATGCTGTTTCTTTCATTCATGTTGGTTTTGGTCATCGAAATTTTGAAGTAGCTCAAATTTGTTGGATGTTTGGATTTCTGGTGGTTGTGTTCGATGAACTTTCTTTTTTTCCCTGCTTCTGCCTATCTGAACCCAACTGTTTCGACCCTCTTCCATCTCCCTGGTGGCTTTCAGTCTGCTAGGGGTGCAGACTTCCATGCGTTGTGGGTGTGTCAGCTCCTCAAGCTCCTGTTGCTGTCTCATTTCCTCCATCTCCATTTCTAGCACACTTACTAGTTTAAGCAAGTCCCGGATTTTGCAGCACTTTACACACACTTGGTTGAGCTCTGTTGGGTTTTCTCAGATTTCCCACATCATGCAGTTGTCACAGATTACTGGATTGAAGACCATTTATTTTTTTGGAAGTTTAGTTTAGCTTCTGCAGCTGTCAACCTGCTTCTAACTGTGATGCACTTGTCCACTTGTACTTCTCCCATGCTGTCACCTCACACGCTGTCACAGTGAACACTGGCTGCTTTTTGTTTGTTTTCTGTACTCCCAAAATTACCGTACCCCTAGTTTTAAAAAGCTCTTTATTTAAATGAAAGATAATACCTTGGATTTATATAGCACCTTTCATCCCATAGGATCCCAAAGCTCTTTACACGCGGCAGCTATTCTGTGCAGCACACTGACACAGCAGTTAAAGTGGGAGAAGTGAGGGATTGCTTAGCCAACTGAACTACAGGGGGACAGTTAGGTAGAGCAGATTGGAAGTGCCTGATTTGGAATTTAGCCATTATAGTTGCATAGTCCCACTGTTTAAACATTATCTACAGCCTGCAGTTTAATTTATTTTGTGTGTGTGTGTGTGTGATAGGTGAATAAAATATATTGAACTTTGCCATTCTATTAATTTTGAGGTCTGATAAACCTTTAGGCATGACTATATAATCTAGCAATCCTGGAGGGGGGGAGAGAGTCAGGATAACGTAGAGGGTGTGTGTGTGTGCAGGGGTTGCATGGCGGTGTGTGTGTGCAAGGGCTGCATGGTGGTGGTGTTGCGTGTGTGTAAGGGCTGCATGGTGGTGGTGTTGTGTGTGTGTAAGGGCTGCATGGTGGTGGTGTTGTGTGTGTGTGTAAGGGTTGCATGGTGGTGGTGTTGTGTGTAAGGGTTGCATGGTGGTGGTGTTGTGTGTAAGGGTTGCATGGTGGTGGTGTTGTGTGTGTGTAAGGGTTGCATGGTGGTGGTGTTGTGTGTGTGTAAGGGTTGCATGGTGGTGGTGTTGTGTGTAAGGGTTACATGGTGGTGTTGTGTGTGTGTAAGGGTTGCATGGTGGTGGTGTTGTGAGTGTGTAAGGGTTGCATGGTGGTGGTGTTGTGTGTGTGTAAGGGTTGCATGGTGGTGGTGTTGTGTGTGTGTAAGGGTTGCATGGTGGTGGTGTTGTGTGTAAGGGTTGCATGGTGGTGGTGTGTGTGTGTAAGGGTTGCATGGTGGTGGTGTGTGTGTAAGGGTTGCATGGTGGTGATGTGTGTGTGTAAGGGTTGCATGGTGGTGGTGTTGTGTGTAAGGGTTACATGGTGGTGTTGTGTGTAAGGGTTGCATGGTGGTGGTGTTGTGAGTGTGTAAGGGTTGCATGGTGGTGGTGTTGTGTGTGTGTGTAAGGGTTGCATGGTGGTGGTGTTGTGTGTGTGTAAGGGTTGCATGGTGGTGGTGTTGTGTGTGTGTGTAAGGGTTGCATGGTGGTGGTGTTGTGTGTGTGTGCAGGGGTTGCATGATGGTGGTGTTGTGTGTGTGTAAGGGTTGCATGGTGGTGGTGTTGTGTGTGTGTAAGGGTTGCATGGTGGTGGTGTTGTGTGTTGTGTAAGGGTTGCATGGTGGTGGTGTTGTGTGTGTGTAAGGGTTGCATGGTGGTGGTGTTGTGTAAGGGTTGCATGGTGGTGGTGTTGTGTGTGTAAGGGCTGCTTGGTGGTGGTGTTGTGTGTGTGTAAGGGTTGCATGATGGTGTGTGTGCAGGGGTTGCATGGTGGTGGTGTTGTGTGTGTGTAAGGGTTGCATGATGGTGGTGTTGTGTGTGTAAGGGTTGCATGGTGGTGGTGTTGTGTAAGGGTTGCATGATGGTGGTGTTGTGTAAGGGTTGCATGGTGGTGGTGTTGTGTAAGGGTTGCATGGTGGTGGTGTTGTGTAAGGGTTGCATGGTGGTGGTGTTGTGTGTGTGTAAGGGTTGCATGGTGGTGGTGTTGTGTGTGTGTAAGGGTTGCATGGTGGTGGTGGTGGTGTGTGTAAGGGTTGCATGGTGGTGGTGTTGTGTAAGGGTTGCATGGTGGTGGTGTTGTGTGTGTGTAAGGGTTGCATGGTGGTGGTGTTGTGTGTGTGTAAGGGCTGCATGGTGGTGGTGGTGTTGTGTGTGTGTAAGGGTTGCATGATTGTTGTGTTGTGTGTGTGTAAGGCCTGCATGGTGGTGGTGTTGTGTGTGTGTAAGGGTTGCATGATGGTGTGTGTGCAGGGGTTGCATGGTGGTGGTGTTGTGTGTGTGTGTAAGGGTTGCATGGTGGTGGTGTTGTGTGTGTGTAAGGGTTGCATGGTGGTGGTGTTGTGTGTGTGTAATGGCTGCATGGTGGTGGTGTTGTGTGTGTGTAATGGCTGCATGGTGGTGGTGTTGTGTGTGTGTAAGGGTTGCATGATGGTGTGTGTGCAGGGGTTGCATGGTGGTGGTGTTGTGTGTGTGTAAGGGTTGCATGGTGGTGGTGTTGTGTGTGTGCAGGGGTTGCATGGTGGTGGTGTTGTGTGTTGTGTAAGGGTTGCATGGTGGTGTGTGTGTGTGCTGGGGTTGCATGTGTAGCCTGGGTCACTTTCTTCCCCATGCCACTTCACACTGGAATCAAGACACCACACTACTGGCTTCACAAGGCGTTTTATTGTGCTGCAAACAGAAAATGATAAGCAGGGTTGCTGTCCCTCTTCATTAGCGCAACTCTCAGCTAGAAACAGCAATACAAGAAGAATCATTCTCTGTTTTTACAAAATGCCAGTAATCTACGAACAAAATAACCCTATTGAACAAGATAGTCTAGTCTGCAGGTAATCAGTGAAGCCGTACGCTTTGCTTTCAGTTTATGCCAATAAAATGAAACAGTACAACAGTGCATTAAGCCTTAAAATAAAAAAAAATAAAAAAAAACTTATCATTCCTTTCTTTTAAATAATGCAAAGTATCACACATTCATGCAACAAAAAATTACATAATACAATTCCAAAATAAATGTTCACCATAACATAGAAGACTAACTTCTTTTTAAGTTTACACATTTATTTTAAAAGCAAAGAGCAGCGCCTACCTTTCTCTGAGTGTAAGAGCGCAAGATTGGATCGCACCATTTATGCCAGAACTGTGAAACGCTAAAAATTACAGCGAATGGGGTAAATCAAATAATATAACAAATAACTGTATGCATTTGTACCATTGTCCTAAATGCAACAGCACAGCAAAGGCTCCTCAATTATTATTATAATAATAATTGAGGAGGCTGTGTGGTCCAGTGGTTAAAGAAAAGGGCTTGTAACCAGGAGGTCCCCAGTTCAAATCCCACCTCAGCCACTGACTCTGTGTGACCCTGAGCAAGTCACTTCACCTCCTTGTGCTCTGTCTTTCGGGTGAGACGTACAGTACTGTGCAAAAGTTTTAGGCAGGTGTGAAAAAATGCTGTAAAGTAAGAATGGCTTTCAAAAATAGACATGTTAATAGTTTATATTTATCAATTAACAAAATGCAAAGTGAGTGAACAGAAGAAAAATCTACATCAAATCAATATTTGGTGTGACCACCCTTTGCCTTCAAAACAGCATCAATTCTTCTAGGTACACTTGCACACAGTTTTTGAAGGAACTCGGCAGGTAGGTTGGCCCAAACATCTTGGAGAACTAACCACAGTTCTTCTGTGGATTTAGGCAGCCTCAGTTGCTTCTCTCTCTTCATGTAATCCCAGACGGACTCGATGATGTTGAGATCAGGGCTCTGTGGGGGCCATACCATCACTTCCAGGACTCCTTGTTCTTCTTTACGCTGAAGATAGTTCTTAATGACTTTAAGCTGTATGTTTGGGGTCGTTGTCATGCTGCAGAATAAATTTGGGGCCAATCAGATGCCTCCCTGATGGTTTTGCATGATGGATAAGTATCTGCCTGTACTTCTCAGCATTGAGGAGACCATTAATTCTGACCAAATCCCCAACTCCATTTGCAGAAATGCAGCCCCAAACTTGCAAGGAACCTCCACCATGCTTCACTGTTGCCTGCAGACACTCATTCGTGTACCGCTCCAGCCCTTGGCCGAACAAACTGCCTTCTGCTACAGCCAAATATTTCAAATTTTGACTCATCAGTCCAGAGCACCTGCTGCCATTTTCTGCACCCCAGTTCCTGTGTTTTCGTGCATAGTTGAGTCGCTTGGCCTTGTTTCCACGTCGGAGGTATGGCTTTTTGGCGCAAGTCTTCCATGAAGGCCACTTCTGACCAGACTTCTCCGGATAGTAGATGGGTGTACCAGGGTCCCACTGTTTTCTGCCAATTCTGAGCTGATGGCACTGCTGGACATCTTCCGATTGCGAAGGGAAGTAAGCATGATGTGTCTTTCATCTGCTGCAGTAAGTTTCCTTGGCCGACCACTGCGTCTGGTCCTCAACATTGCCCGTTTCTTTGTGCTTCTTCAAAGAGCTTGGACAGCACATCTGGAAACCCCTGTCTGCCTTGAAATTTCTGCCTGGGAGAGACCTTGCTGATGCAGTATAACTACCTTGTGTCTTGTTGCTGTGCTCAGTCTTGCCATGGTGTATGACTTTTGACAGTAAACTGTCTTCAGCAACCTCACCTTGTTAGCTGAGTTTGGCTGTTCCTCACCCAGTTTTATTTCTCCTACACAGCTGTTTCTTTTTCAGTTAATGATTGTGTTTCAACCTACATATTGAATTGATGATCATTAGCACCTGTTTGGTATAATTGTTTAATCATACACCTGACTATATGCATACAAAATCCCTGACTTTGTGCAAGTGTACCTAGAAGAATTGATGCTATTTTGAAGGCAAAGGGTGGTCACACCAAATATGGATTTGATTTAGATTTTTCTTCTGTTCACTCACTTTGCATTTAGTTAATGATAAATATAATCTATTAACATGTCTATTTTTGAAAGCATTCTTACTTTACAGCATTTTTTCACACCTGCCTAAAACTTTTGCACAGTACTGTAGTTGTAAGTGACTCTGCAGCTGATGCATAGTTCACACACCCTAGTCTCTGTAAGTCACCTTGGATAAAGGCGTCTGCTAAACAAACAAATAATAAATAATATATTATCCACCCCTACGCCACATAGCAAAATGGACCACGCTCTCAGATCGCACCACGCAACCAGCTCTCCCCACAGACTTCCCGAACAAGGGAACTAAAGCATCTCGGTTCGCCGACGTCAAATTTTGTGAAACTTCATTTAGTCGTTTTCTATCCTGGTTACACATGGTGGGTGTATGAGTGCAGGGGTTGCATGGAGGTGGTGGTGCTTGTGCAAGGGTTGCATGGTGGTGGTAGTGTGTGTGCAAGGGTTGCATGGTGGTGTGTGTGTGCAGGGGTTGCAGGGTGGTGTCTGCATGCAAGGTGGTGTGCGAGTGCTTGCAAGAGTTGCATGGTGGTGTGTGAGTGCTTGCAAGGTGGTGTGTGGAGTTGAATTGGGGTGCAGGTTTGGCACAAAAGACAGGGGTGGGGTGCAGAATGGGGGGGGGGGGACTTTATGATTTTATTTTGTGATTATTTAATTATTGTAAAAATAAACTGCCTTTATCTACTTACAGTTGTAGTCTCATTTCTGTCACAAAAAGAACCCAAAACACTGCATATTTATGGACATTACATAAGCAAATGAGATGTCCTTTTTTTTGGAATACTATGTTCCTTCTCAAAATGTGTTTTAATTGTGGTAGAGTGACCAATGGCCAAGGCAACCCCCAGTAGGAAATACACAAAAGACAGGAGATGCAGTGAAACGCCGTAGCGTACATTTATTATGTACAGTGCCAAAAATAAAAATAAACAAACAAAAACCTACTCCAACAAGGAGTGTTAACTAACAATCAGTCCCTATGTAGGACAGGACAGCTAGGCTGTTTCCCTGTACAGAAAACACTTGGTAAATGTTACCAACAGCACAACTGTTCCACCCAGTAAAAAGTTGTTCTTGCATACTTACATAAATCTTCTCCAAAACACCATCTCACACTCTAAAACATCCTCCCTGGCAGTCTCTCCCTTTCACTGGATTCGAGGCTGGCTTTATACAGCCAGGACCCCGCCCTAACAAGATACAGCTGCGTCCTGTTACACAATTACCTCCGCCCAATTTGACTATGGCCCTCTGGGAAACGTAGTCTTTTAGTCGGCAGCCATTTTACCCCACTACACACAGTACCCAGTACACAGACAGCGATTTATTATGGAAACAGGATTGTTTTCATTCTGTTGCTTATGTATGCATTGTTACATACTTTACCATACATTCCACAAACCCCTCTGTCACATAATATTAGCCTTTAATAAAGGAAAATGACTGCTTAGATTAATTTTCATGTATCTATTTCAGTGCAATGTGGTTTCTTCATTGTAATAAAAATATGTTTTTTTAACATTACATTTTATTTCTGTTTCTTCATAAAAAATAATGTTTTCTGGGGAGAGTAAAAAAGACATTAACTTTGATTTGTGTACGAAGGGTTACTCTTGAATGAATTCATGATCCAGTTTATGGTAAACTGTGATTGCATGACTTAGAAACTCGGCTGTCAACTGAGCAGAATATACCAAAAACTGGGCTGAATTTGAAAATGCAAAGTGGCCCAGAATTTGGGACGTTATCTAAAAACCAGAGCGGCCCAGAAATTGGGACGTTATCTGCAAACCAAATCGGTCCAGAATTTGGGACGTAAATGAAAACAGGGGCAGTCTATATGTAAAACTCTGATTACATTAGAGATACAGTGGCTCTCAAAATTATTCACCCCCCCTTGGACTTTTCCACATTTTATTGTGTTACAACATGGAATCTAAATGGATTTAATTAGGAGTTTTTGCCACTGATCAACACAAAAAAGTCCATAATGTCAAAGTGAAAAATAAAATTTACAAATTGTTCTAAATTAATTACAAATACAAAACAGAAAATAATTGATTGCATAAGTATTCACCCCCTTGAGTCAATATTTGACTTTGACAGCAATTACAGCCATGAGTCTATTTGGATAAGTCTCTACCAGCTTTGCACATCTGGACACTGCAATTTTTGCCCATTCTTCTTTGCAAAATTGCTCAAGCTCCGTCAAGTTGGATGGGGACCTTTGGTGAACAGCAATTTTCAACTCTTTACACATATTCTCAATTAGATTGAGGTCCGGGCTTTGACTGGGCCAATCCAGGACATTGACCTTTTTGTTTTTAAGCCACTCCAGGGTGGCTTTGGCTGTATCTTTGGGGTCATTGTCCTGCTGGAAGATGAATCTTCTCCCAAGTCCCAAGTCTCTTGCAGACTTCAGCAGATTTTCCTCCAGGATTTCTCTGTACTTTGCTGCATCCATTTTGCCCTCTATCTTCACAAGCTTTCCAGGCCCTGACGCAGAGAAGCATCCCCATAGCATGATGCTGCCACAACCATGCTTCACGGTAGGGATGGTGTTCTCAGGATGATGTGCGGTGTTAGGCTTGCGCCAAACAGAGCTTAGCGTTGAGGCCAAAAAGCTCTATTTTGGTCCCATCAGACCATAGAATCTTCTTCCACTTGGTCTCAGAGTCTCCCACATGCCTTCTGGTAAATTCTAGCTGAGATTTGATGTGAGTTTTTTTCAACAATGGCTTTCTTTTTGCCACTCTCCCATAAAGGCCAGTTTTGTGAAGCACCCGGGCTATTGTTGCCATATGCACAGTGTCCCCCAGCTCAGCCATGGAAGACTGTAACTCCTTTAGAGTTGCCATAGGCCTCTTGGTGGCCTCCCTGACTAGTGCCCTTCTCGCC
The DNA here is from genome assembly GCA_030684275.1 of Acipenser oxyrinchus oxyrinchus. Lineage (NCBI taxonomy): Eukaryota > Metazoa > Chordata > Actinopteri > Acipenseriformes > Acipenseridae > Acipenser > Acipenser oxyrinchus. The sequence continues at coordinate 3,357,700 of CM060295.1, forward strand.
CAGATAGAATGGGCTGTTCTAGACAGATTCACAGTTGTGCCATATTCTCTCCATTTCTTAATAATGGACTTTACTGTGCTCCGGGGGATATTCAATGCCTTGGAAATGTTCTTATATCCTACCCCTGATTGGTGCTTTTGAAGAACCTTATTCCGGATTTGCTTTGAATCTTCCTTTGTCTTCATGATGTAGTTTTTGTTAGGAAATGTACTAACCAGCTGTGGGACCTCCCAGAGACAGGTGTATTTAACCGGAAATCATGTGAAACACCTTAATTGCACACAGGTGGACTCCATTCAACTAATTATGTGACTTCTAAAGACAATTGGTTGCACCAGAGCTTATTTAGGTGTGTCAAAGCAAAGGGGGTGAATACTTATGCAAGCAATTATTTTCTGTTTTGTATTTGTAACGAATTTAGAACAATTTGTAGATTTTATTTTTCACTTTGACATTATGGACTTTTTTTGTGTTGATCAGTTGCAAAATCAATTTTGATTCCATGTGGAAAAGTCCAAGGGGGGTGAATACTTTTGAGAGCCACTGTAAACTAATGTATACTGTAAAAAAATGTAATAGTGTGGAAGATATATATATTTGCTATTAAAATATATTGTGCAAATAATTATAGATACATGTTATTTGAAACAAAAAAGTACACCACCATAGAAAGCCAATTCTTACTTTCGTGCATAACATGATAATTCATATAAATAACAACCCACAGGTTATTATATTAATACAGCAAAATACCACATTATATTTTAAGTGAAAGGTTGTGGAAAGCAGTTCCCTTTGAATTTGAAGACGACCACCAACGACATTATGTATGGGATATGTCTGCCCATTGGGTAGGTATTGCTGAGCTCTCTATACCAGAGCTGCCGACAGGCCCCTTCCTTGGACCGCACTTGGTCCCGCCCATCGAGGGATTAAAACCGTCATCCTGAGGAAAACAATTTCTCTTTTTCCTTCTCAAGATGGTACGGTAAGACCTCTATGTCTAGCTGAGCGTGGTGATAGAAAAGAGCTTCTGAGTCGTGTTGTAATTCCCTTGCATTCGTGCTGAAAGCCGGCTTACCGCTTTCCTGGAATCACCAACTCTCTAATTCGAGTCTCTTCTTCTTGTGTCTTTCAGCAGCCTCCTCACTTGCAGTGTAGGCTGCCCTGCTTTTTACTGTCTGCCATGTGTGAGCAACTGCCTGTGCAATCACTCCATGATTGATTGTCTATTTCTTTCTTGGGAGAGTACAGTTCCTCCACTGGGCTAGGCCTTCCCGCATCCCCGTTGTCAAGTGATTCACCCAGCCGCCGTCTCCGTTGTTTGGCTGCCTCTGCGTGTCCCCTGTCTCTTGATAGACCGCACGGCTCTGAAGATCGTGCTGGACATCCCCGACGTGCAGGCCCACCGTAGTCGCTCCCCATCTCCGCAGATGAGAAGTGTGAAGCGTTCGAAGCAGGCGAGGGACATTATGGACCTCAAAGCCCAGATGGCCCAGGTCCTGGAGCTTTAGTCCAAACAGGAACCTGCAGCTCCTGCCACAGTCCCAGTTCTGATACAGCCTCAATTGCCATACCCTCCCTCCACCAGGGGAGATCAGGGTGGCTGAGAAGAGGCATCCCAGCTGGTGCAAGAGGACACGCTTTCTATAGTGGCTTCTGGGGATGGGGCCTCCTTCTCCTCTGACATGCAGGTAGGAGGGGAGCTCGAACCATTTGAAGAGGGAGAACCTGGCTTCGAGGTAGCCTCGGAAGCCAGTGCTCCCTCGTTGTCTAGCTCAGTTTCGGCACTGATGGGACATGCTGCAGCTTTCCTGCAGGTCCCCTGGACGCCAGTAGCAGAACCATGACGGTCCGTGTTCCGGATGCAGGCGATGGCTCCTCACCCCCAGAAGTTCCCAGACTTCATGGAGGAGGTACGCTCCTCCTGGGATCTTAGCGTGCTGAAGCAGGCCGTACCGCTTGCCTCTCTAGAAGGCGTGGAAAAGCTGGGCCTAGCGGGATTCCCCCTGTAGACTCCACCATCGCGGCCCTGGTTAAGGTGGGTGGGTTGGCCAGAGACCTGGCGTGCCCGAACCCTCAGTGCAGGGTGACGGAAACGCACCTCAAGCGGGTGTACGCAGTGGAGGCGCAGGTAACTCGCCTGTCAAACACGATGAGCATACTGACGGCCAATATGTACTGCGCGATACTCCGCTCCCCAAGCCGGTGGCTACGAAGCTACGTCTCACAGCAAACTATGAAGGTATGAAACAAATTGGAGTAAAATAGAGAAAACATCCACAGAAAAAGGATGGCTGTTTTTTAAAAATGTAGTACTAGAGGCGCAAAACAATTACATCCCAAAAGTAGACAAATCTAAATGTTAAACAAAATGGCCAAAATGGTTTAATAGATCAATTAAAAAAAATATTCAGCAAAAAAAGGCACTTTACAGAGCGTTTAAAGGGACCAAAACAAAGTACACAGAACGAGTACTTGGAACTGCAAACACAAGTCAAAAAGGAAGTTAGAAAGGCCAAGAGAGAGATAGAATTCAATATTGCTAAGGGGGCTAAAACCAATTCCAAAATGTTTTTCCAATATTATAACAGCAAGAGAACATTCAAAGAGGAGGTTAAATGTCTAAGAGACACAAATGGCAAAATCATAGATGAAGAAAAAAAAATAGCAAATATATTAAATGATTACTTTTCACAGGTTTTTACAAAGGAGGACACGGACAATATGCCCGACATGTCGACCTGTTCCTATCCAATTTTAAATAACTGTAGCAAAACAGAGGCAGAAGTGTTAAAGGGACTAGGAGCTCTTAAAATAAACAAATCCTCTGGGCCGGATGAGATCCTCCCAGTAGTACTCAAAGAAATGAAAGAAGTTATTTACAAACCGCTAACCAAGATCATGCAACAGTCTCTTAACACAGTCTCTTAACACAGGGGTTGTACCGACAGACTGGAAATTAGCAAACGTAATACCGATCCACAAAAAGGGAGACAAAACCGAACCAGGTAACTACAGACCAATAAGCTTGACTTCTATTATATGTAAACTTCTGGAAACTATAATAAGATCCAAAAGAGAAAATTACCTATATGGTAACAATATCCTGGGAGACAGTCAGCATGGTTTTAGGAAAGGGAGATCGTGTCTAACTAAACTGCTTGATTTTTTTGAGGATGCAACATTGAAAATGGATAATTGCAAAGCATACGACATGGTTTATTTAGATTTCCAGAAAGCTTTTGACAAAGTCCCGCATAAAAGATTAATTCTCAAACCGAACGCAGTAGGGATTCAAGGAAATGCATGCACATGGATTAGGGAGTGGTTAACAGGTAGAAAACGGAAAGTACTGATTAGAGGAGAGACCTCAAAATGGAGCGAGGTAACCAGTGGTGTACCACAGGGATCAGTATTAGGTCCTCTGCTATTCCTAATCTACATTAATGATTTAGATTCTGGTATAGTAAGCAAACTCGTTAAATTTGCAGACGACACAAAAATAGGAGGAGTGGCAAACACTGTTGCAGCAGCAAAGGTTATTCAAAATGATCTAGACAGCATTCAGAACTGGGCAGACACACAACAAATGACATTTAATAGAGAAAAGTGTAAAAATGTGCATTATAAATATCATATGGGAGATACTGAAATTGAAGAAGGGAACTATGAAAAAGACTTAGGAGTTTATATTGACTCAGAAATGTCTTCATCTAGACAATGTGGAGAAGCTATAAAAAAGGCCAACAAGATGCTTGGATATATTGTGAGAAGTGTTGAATTTAAATCAAGGGAAGTAATGTTAAAACTTTACAATGCATTAGTAAGACCTCACCTAGAATATTGTGTTCAGTTCTGGTCACCTCGTTACAAAAAGGATATTGCTGCTCTAGAAAGAGTGCAAAGAAGAGCAACCAGAATTATCCCAGGTTTAAAAGGCATGTCGTATGCAGACAGGCTAAAAGAACTGAATATATTCAGTCTTGAACAAAGAAGACTACGCGGCGATCTGATTCAAACATTCAAAATCCTAAAAGGTATAGACAATGTCGACCCAGGGGACTTCTTTCACCAGAAAAAAGAAACAAGGACCAGGGGTCACAAATTGAGATTAGATAAAGGGGCATTCAGAACAGAAAATAGGAGGCACTTTTTTACACAGAGAATTGTGAGGGTCTGGAACCAACTTCCCAGTAATGTTGTTGAAGCTGACACCCTGGGATCCTTCAAGAAGCTGCTTGATGAGATTCTGGGATCAATAAGCTACTAACAACCAAACGAGCAAGATAGGCTGAATGGCCTCCTCTCGTTTGTAAACTTTCTTATGTTCTTATGTTCTTATGTCTCCTGTCCAGCACGCTACTGTAGATCTCCGGTCTCCAAGAGCAAGCTCTTGGAGACCGGACAGTTTGGTGGAACGTTTTAATCAGACCTTGAAGGCGATGCTGAGACGATTTGTAAATCAAGAGCAAAAACATTGGCCATCACTTCTTCCCTACATCCTTTATGCAGTGAGAGAGGTGCCACAGAGTTCAACAGGGTTCTCCCCCTTCAAACTCTTGTACGGCCGACAGCCTTGCAGCATTCTCGATCTGTTGAGAGAAGGGTGGGAGGAGCACGTCCAAAAATGTAGTGCAGGATATGCTTCTACTTAGAGATCGCCTAGATTTGGTCAGTCGTTTACCCCATGTAAATTTATTAAAGCCCTGGCAGGCAAGGGAGACCTTATTTATAGCCCCAGGCAATGTAGAGGATGATTTGGTCCCCGATCTAGAGACTTCCTGATCAGCAACATGAGCTGCGTATGTTGAGGAATTCATTCTTATGTATGCAGACAGGCTAAAAGAATTGAATCTACTCAGTCTTGAACAAAGAAGACTACGCGGTGATCTGATTCAAACATTCAAAATCCTAAAAGGTATAGACAATGTCGACCCAGGGACTTTTTGACCTGAAAAAAAGAAACAAGGGCCAGGAGTCACAAATGGAGATTAGATAAAGGGGCATTCAGAACAGGAAATAGGAGGCACTTTTTTACACAGAGCATTGTGAGGGTCTGGAACCAACTCCCCAGTATTGTTGTTGAAGCTGACTCCCTGGGGTCCTTCAAGAAGCTGCTTGATGAGATTCTGGGATCAATAATCTACAAACAACCATTCAACAATGGTTTTTCTGACGTGCCTGGTAGAACTAACCTTGTTGAATATGCCATTGTCTCTCCCCCAGGTGTCACAGTGCGAGAGAGACCTTATCGGATCCCAGAAAGTCAACGAGGTGGCATTCGCAAAGAGATTTGGGACATGCTTGAACTTGGGGTGATTGAGCCTTCCAGGAGTGAGAGGTGCAGTCCAATTTTGATAGTGGCCAAAAAGGACGGCACCAACCGCTTCTGCGTTGATTTCCGTAAGGTAAACACTATTGCCAAGTTTGATGCCTATCCCATGCCTCGGGTCGATGAGCTTCTAGATAGACTGGGGACGGCAAGGTTTATTTCCACTCTGGATCTGACAAAGGGATACTGGAAGATCCCATTAACTCGTAGTTCTAGAGAGAAAACCGCATTTTCAACACCAGAGGGGCTGTTTTATTTCACAACCATGCCGTTTGGGCTACATGATGCACCCGCTGCCTTCCAGAGACAGATGGACCAGGTTTTATATCCACATCGTGAATATGCGGCAGCGTATATTGATGATGTGGTGATTTACAGCTCCACCTGGTGAGACATTTGGCTAGTATAACAGCCGTCCTTCAGTCTCTAAGGGCAGCCCGGCTGACAGCTAACTTGCGAAAATGTGCGTTTGCCATAAAAGAGACACAATACTTGGGACTTATAATGGGGAATGTCAGGGTGAAACCCGTTGTCACCAAAGTCCAGGCTTTGGTGGGCGTGTCAATCCCCAAAACCAAGGCTCAGGTGAGGTCTCTACTGGGGTTAGCCGGTTATTACCGCCGCTTTATCCCCGAGTATGCCACGGTGGTTAATCGCTTAGTTGACCTCACCAGAAAGAGCGCACCAAATTCAATTAAGTGGTCAGAAGAATGTCAGGCGGTGTTTGATACTGTTAAGCAGAGACTTTGCCAGGCCCCCGCTCTCATCACCCCAGACTTCACCAAGAGATTCATCCTCCACACCGATGCGTCGGATGTCGGTTTGGGTGCAGTTCTGTCCCAAATGATAGACGGAGTAGAACATCCCATTCTGTACATAAGTAAAAAAAATGCTCCCTCGGGAGTGCAGCTACTCCGTTGTCGAAAAAGAGTGTTTGGCCATCAAATGGGCTACTCACTCTTTAAAATACTACCTGCTGGAGGTATTTCTTATATACAAAAGATCACTCATTATAGAAACCTTGGATTTCAAACCCCCCAACATTAAAACTTGCATTAGTTGCCAAAAAGTTATTTCCTTCAGTTACCCCCCGTCTGGTACTGCAAGCAAGCAAAGGTTACCAAGATTAATGCCCTTCTCTTTGGCAAGCCTGCTATATGCCCGACACAGACTGGTACCATTCTGCTTTGACTGAAGCTTTTACTTTAAGTTCATTTCTGCACTATATTCTCTTATTTTCAAACTTAACAGTTATTCTGTTAAAATATTTCTATTATGTTTGAATTATATACTGTTTGAATTATTCTAGAATACCTGTGTTTAGCTTAAACACTACTTTTAGATCTAGCTTACTTCTCTAAATAAGAAACTTGATGCTCGTGTCTGCCCTTCTGCTCAAGGTTATAAGCCTTGGCACCAGTAGCTCAGACAAAGACAAGCTTAGCTCATTTCACAGTGTGACCCCAACCTAGCTCCCTTTTTACTCAGACTTAAAAAGATACAATAATATTTGTCACTGTTTGTAACAGAGATCGAATGATTCTTGGTGTTAGATCTCCCTCCCGACCTGTGAGGGCATTGTATAAAAGGAACAGAGTACCCTTAACTAAATGGCATGACAATTTTTCCTTAGGGTAGGTGGAAGTCGGTCATTTAGGAAGGGGGTGGAGCTACGGTACCCAAACTCAATGACTCGGACGGGAAACGGCGTGGCATCCGAGGATTTCTCATGACCCCTTGTTAACCTAGGGGTCATGAGCGGGGGTATAAATAGGGGGGAATAGTGTAAGCGGTTCCTTGGTAAACGGTTAGTGTTTTAAACCTACAAGGAGTCTGTGTTGCAGTATTGTGAACCGTGAGTTTTGTGTTTGTTAGTGTTTGTTAACTGTTGTCTGTTTTTTAATAGACTACCAGTAGCACGATCCGGAGCTGTAGCGAAAACCAGCATAAACCTGGACATCATTTTCACGCCTGCATTTCACGGAGAAATGTAATACGCCACTTGCACTTATTCACTATCACTGAGAACTGTGTTTGTGTTTTGTGTTTAGTGTTGGTGTGTAAAACTGGACTTTTGGTTGTGGGTCAAACCCGGGGATTTACAAATACCGAGTGATACACACCGCTGTATCACTCCATCATTATTATTTACAGGTGTTTGCTATAAGGCTCTGGACATTGTTAATTAAATTAATAGACACCCTTGCACCTGGAAATCATTGCCTGTCTGTTTTGTATCCACTGTGCACTGCACGCACCTGTATTCACTCACCACTTTGCCACACTGTTATAACAGAATAAACAGGAATATAGAATGCTCTCACATAACTATAGGTTAATACAGAGCATATTATAACTTCTTGTATGAACAGTGTGTTGTAACAATTTGTTTAGTATTTCTGCTGGCTTTATATTCTTTAAAACACAGTACAGTTATTACAACATTTTCACACACATGCAGTTCACAGATGTTCATTTTGCATCCCAAAGATCAGCCTGCTTCCAGTAGCTGTCACAGTCTTGGGTCAGTTTCTGCTCTCAGTGAGTCTGTCAAAGCCACCACAGGTGTGTCTTTAAAAGCTTGATACCTGCAAAAACTTAAATCTTGTTAGCAGAGCTTCCATCTCTACATTCCCATTCCCATCATCAGTGGGAAGACTTCAAATAAGTTAAACTGTTTCTATCAAAGAGACATCTATCTCTGCCGCATACACCTTTCACTCAAAAAAGGTGATCGCACCTTGTACAAGGGAAGACAGGTTTTAGATTCATTTGTGACACGACGCACATTCCCGGAGCAGTGAACTGGGCAGCGGACCTCTTCTCGAGGGAGGGTCCCCTTCCGTCAGAGTGGCGACTTCACCCTCAGGTAGTGGAGCGCATTTGGGAACAATTCAGGAGGGCGCAGGTCGATCTCTTTGCGTCAGCAGAGACGACACACTGCCCCCTGTGGTACTCCCTCCACCGCTTCGGCGGTCCACTCAGCGTGGCACAAATGTACGTTTTCCTGCCTATGCCGCTGCTCCCGGCCTGTCTGTGGAACTGGAGTCCTTCCATCCACCGCTGTTTTCTTCAACGGAGGATGAGAGATTGAATTTCCTCTGCCCAGTGTGGGCATTGAGATGCTATGTGGACAGGACAAGAGCTCTGCGTCAGTCTGACCAGCTCTTTGTCTGTCACAGGACACGGACCCTAGGACAGCCCCTCTCAAAGCAGCGTCTGTCACATTGGATTGTGGACACAGTCTCGACTGTGTACAATGGTGCTGGCTTGCCCCCACCTGGGAGGGTAGCCGCACACTCCACTAGAGGGTTGGCTACATCTTGGGCCCTCTTCAGAGGGACCTCACTGTCCGATATTTGTACTGTGGCTAGCTGGGCGACGCTGCATGCCTTCTCCAGGTTCTACAGCCTTAATGTGGTAGATCCACCCCTGCCTTCATTAGGCACGAGGGTCCTTGAGGGTGTAAGCTCACACCGCTAAACCCTGGGTTATGTGGTTCTGATGAGTCCCTCATATGCTGCCGTTCCTTCTCCCTCGCAACGGCTCTGGTATACATTATCCCATACTGTGAAAGGGCGAGGAGCCCTGCACATGAAAAGGGGGCAGTGCAAAGCCCTGCCATAAATGTATTTGTTTATTTTTGTTTTGTTTTGTTATTTAAAAAACAAATGCATTTGTTTATTTTTACAACGGGGTACCCCTCCGCCCCTGTGCAGTTTATTATTTTGTATTATGATTTATTCATTGTATTTGTGTATTTAAATGACGGCGTAGCCATTTGTTTGCTTTGTTATTTTTATTTTGTGTTCTGGCAGCTCGTCCTCTGCCAATAGTGATTGAAAACCTTGTGTAGAAGATGGCCATGGTCACCTGCATAAAAGCTTGCAGCTCTCTGCACTCTGGGTGGGAGTTTGGAGGAGTGAACACGAGCGAGTGAGCAGAGTTTAAAAGAACAGAGGATCAGTGAAAGCAATCTGCCCAGCCTGACCCGTATTTTGGTGTTCGTGGTTTGTTTTTGTTTATCTTTTTTATTTTGTGCTGTGAGCTGTGTTTTTGTTTGTTAAAACTATTTATTTTATTTTTGTTGTTTAAGGAAAATAAACGGCGCCGCGGCGTCTTTTGCCCTGCAGTACTTACATGTTCGTTTTCTTCCTGCATTCTGGCCTCACATCACCACTCAGCCAACCCTGTCACACATACATAATGTTGTTAGTGGTTGTCTTCAAATTGAAAGGGAACGTTAGGTTACTTACCGTAACCCTGGTTCACCGAAAGAGAAGACAACCACCAACCGCGAGGTCGCATCGGTCGCCCTCACGGGTTCGATGGAAAAAGAGAAATGGCTTCCTCAGGATGACGGTTTTAACCCCTCAGTGAGCGGGACCAAGTGCAGCATCCAAGGAAGGGGCCTATCGGCAGCTCTGGTATAGAGAGCTCAGCGATACCTACCCAATGGGCAGGATTATCCCCATACATAATGTTGTTGGTGGGTACGGCAAGTAACCCAACGATCTCTCTCTCTCTCTCTCTCTCTCTCTCTCTCTCTCTCTCTCTCTCTCTCTCTCTCTCTCTCTCTCTCTCAGTTATACGGTTCCATCCCAAAAACCGGGCCTGTGTAATACCTCCAAAAACTATGATAACGATTCTACAAAGCTGTTATTTTGCCAATACTTCAATATTGGTCCCTGTATTCATGGGTCACCCATAACTAACGCAGCGATACGTTAAGAGAAAGCCCTAACAAAACCAATGTAACCGGGACTCTAGAAATTAGATATACCAATATGATCTCGCAGATAAAACTACCCAAAATGTAATTCGTGAATGCAAATTTAAAATGTGTATGTTGCACTGTTCTATAGACGTCCATGTGTATTCCTCAATTATAATCAATATCGTGAATAGAATACTATACGTTACTATTGAAAAATGAATGGGTCGATTGCAGTGTACCAGTGACTTAGTCCGCATCAAGTGGACTAAAATGCAATCTAGCAAATCCCGCAGCTCTGTACTAAGTTAGCCCTGATTGCAGCGTACCAAACCGCTAATCCTGAAAATGAGTTTAGCTGACCTGAACAAGTGGAACAAGTTAGACAGATAATGAGGACTAACCCATAATAAGCCATTGGAAAGCCATGGAAATTCACAATTTAAAGTGTAAAGACAAACTCGGACATTTAAGTTTACATTGTCATTACTAGCATTTCATTTAAAAAAAACTACAGTGAAGATATTGAACTGACAAAAAAGTCAGAAATATGAACGTTAAGTTCTAAATGTGTTGTTTACTGTATATTTAATACACATTACACTGACATTTCAGGTTAAAAACATCAAGCGTGCATGCTTTATTATTATTTAAATTCACAGTATCTTACTGTGTGGCACATTATTAACGTTTTTACAATAGTTTAATGAAAAAAATGAAACCATCTCTTAAGAACACTTGGTTCCTCAACCATAATAAATTAGAAAAAACTGAAAAGGGTCCCACATTGCTATATAGCGTTTCAACAATATATTAAGGTACATTATAGCATTACATAGTGCAATTGTCAATTTTATTAAGAATAGTTCTGTGACTCAACGAGCGAACCTTACTCAACCAAATGCTTCAAAGGGTTCAGAATGAGGTTCAAAAGGCTTCACTTTTCACTTCACAGTTTTTAGAAGTCATTTCAGAGAATAATGGTGCTGTCTTCATGTTAAAATGTGCTGTACAAACATAGGATGAGCAAGCGTACTAAGTTAAGAAGTAAGTTAGTCTTATACTTCATAGTACTAAGTTAGTCCACCTGAACAGGATCATCTCACATCCAATTTGTTACACTGCAATCAGAATCTTCTTTAGTCCGATTTAGCGGATGATCCACCTGTGATGATTAACTTCTGGTACGCTGCAATCGGGATTAGCGGGTGTACTAACTTTAGTCCAATTAAGTGGACTAAACCTGCTTAATCCACTAGTGAGACACATCAAGTGGACTAACTTTGGTACGCTGCAATCGACCCAATGTGTTTATCTATTGTCCCTATGCAGTTACGAGCTTAGAGCCGCAGTTTTGTGTCTGTGGTTTAAGGCAGTCGTTGCAGCTGGTCTGTGTGTGGAGATGGATTTTGTGTGATTGTTTATCTGTGGTTCAGGGCTTCACACTATTATTAATAGTAAAACTGTTTTATTTTTTTGAGGGTGGCTGAGGTGACTGAAATGCCTTTTCATGTAAGCTGCAAGGTTATTGGCTGATAGACTATCATCTGAGTACCAAATTTGGTGATGAACATCAACCCCCGGTAGAGATAATTCAAGCTCTTTTTTAATTCAGATGATAGACTATGAAGGAGTTTTGCTTGAGGCTGGATTCTATGGTTACAATTTTACCAGTGCGAGACTGACAGTTACCAATTCATCTTTCATTTCATTAATTAGCAGGTCAATCGTGGATCAATCGATTCACCAGGAGCCTGTCTAGCCTTTCGTATGGATGAATTGCCGAATTAATTTATGAATTCCTGCACGAATTGATTAATTAATGGACGAATTGATTGACAGTTTTGGCACAAATGGCGCTCCGTACATGTTGGCTTAACTTTTGCGGTTAACAAAATTAAAGTTATCATAACAATATAGTTAAGTAGACGATACCAATTTAACATGCTGCAAAGAATTACAGAGTCACCTCAAATGAGGACGACGGTACTTCCTGTGTTTATAATAAACGGAGCGTGAAACGCGCACATGTTTAAACCAATCTGCCGTGCCGTTGCCTCCTCGCTTCCTGTCTGCCGGTAAACAGCGGAAACCACATTCTCGGTTCTGCTTTTTTAGTCTATTTTTTGTACTTTTGTCATTTCAAAGACACAGTTTGCTGATTCTACAAATTACACAGAATTCAAGAGAACTGGGAACTAACACTATACAAACTCTGTACAGCACCACAAACTAACCTTTACCATACCTCTCTGTGCTTTACAATGCTTCCCTATGCTTTATCAGACCTCTCTGTGCTTTACAATGCTTCCCTATGCTTTACCATATCTCTCTGTGCTTTACAATGCTTCCCTATGCTTTACCAGACCTCTCTGTGCTTTACAATGCTTCCCTATGCTTTACCAGACCTCTCTGTGCTTTACAATGCTTCCCTATGCTTTACCAGACCTCTGTGCTTTACAATGCTTCCCTATGCTTTACCACACCTCTCTGTGCTTTACAATGCTTCCCTATGCTTTACCAGACCCCTCTGTGCTTTACAATGCTTCCCTATGCTTTATCAGACCTCTCTGTGCTTTACAATGCTTCCCTATGCTTTACCATATCTCTCTGTGCTTTACAATGCTTCCCTATGCTTTACCAGACCGATCTGTGCTTTACAATGCTTCCCTATGCTTTACCACACCTCTCTGTGCTTTACAATGCTTCACTATGCTTTACCAGACCTCTCTGTGCTTTACAATGCTTCCCTATGCTTTATCAGACCTCTCTGTGCTTTACAATGCTTCCCTATGCTTTACCATATCTCTCTGTGCTTTACAATGCTTCCCTATGCTTTACCAGACCTCTCTGTGCTTTACAATGCTTCCCTATGCTTTACCAGACCTCTCTGTGCTTTACAATGCTTCCCTATGCTTTACCAGACCTCTGTGCTTTACAATGCTTCCCTATGCTTTACCACACCTCTCTGTGCTTTACAATGCTTCCCTATGCTTTACCAGACCCCTCTGTGCTTTACAATGCTTCCCTATGCTTTATCAGACCTCTCTGTGCTTTACAATGCTTCCCTATGCTTTACCATATCTCTCTGTGCTTTACAATGCTTCCCTATGCTTTACCAGACCGATCTGTGCTTTACAATGCTTCCCTATGCTTTACCACACCTCTCTGTGCTTTACAATGCTTCACTATGCTTTACCAGACCTCTCTGTGCTTTACAATGCTTCCCTATGCTTTACCAGACCCCTCTGTGCTTTACAATGCTTCCCTATGCTTTACCAGACCTCTCTGTGCTTTACAATGCTTCCCTATGCTTTACCATATCTCTCTGTGCTTTACAATGCTTCCCTATGCTTTACCACACCTCTCTGTGCTTTACAATGCTTCCCTATGCTTTACCAGACCTCTCTGTGCTTTACAATGCTTCCCTATGCTTTACCACACCTCTCTGTGCTTTACAATGCTTCCCTATGCTTTACCAGACCTCTCTGTGCTTTACAATGCTTCCCTATGCTTTACCAGACCTCTCTGTGCTTTGCAATGCTTCCCTATGCTTCATCAGACCTCTCTGTGCTTTACAATGCTTCCCTATGCTTCATCAGACCTCTCTGTGCTTTACAATGCTTCCCTATGCTTTACCAGACCTCTCTGTGCTTTACAATGCTTCCCTATGCTTTACCAGACCTCTCTGTGCTTTACAATGCTTCCCTATGCTTTACCTCACCTCTCTGTGCTTTACAATGCTTCCCTATGCTTTACCACACCTCTCTGTGCTTTACAATGCTTCCCTATGCTTTACCACACCTCTCTGTGCTTTACAATGCTTCCCTATGCTTTACCAGACCTCTCTGTGCTTTACAATGCTTCCCTATGCTTTACCAGACCTCTCTGTGCTTTACAATGCTTCCCTATGCTTTATCAGACCTCTCTGTGCTTTACAATGCTTCCCTATGCTTTACCATACCTCTGTGCTTTACAATGCTTCCCTATGCTTTACCATGCTTTCACTGTGCTTTATTACACTTTGCTGTGCTTTTACTATGGGAAACTTTTATAAGGGTTAGTTTACCATGATTTTTTTTTTCAATATGCTTTACCACACCTCTCTACATTACAATGCTTGCATATGCTTTACCACATGTCTCTGTGCTTTACAATGTTTGCCTATGCTTTACTATGCTTTCACTGTGGGAGGGGATGTACACATAGAGAGAGAGGAGAGAGGTGAGATAGGAGAGAGGGGGAAAGGAGAGGAGAAAGGAGAGAGGAGAAAAGAGAGTGAGAGAGGGAGAGGAGAGAGATGAGAGAGTGTAGAGAGAGGGGAGGTATGCAGAGACAAAAGGAGGAGAGAGAGAGGAGGGGAGTGGAGAGGAGGGGAGTGGAGAGGAGGGGAGAGAGAGGGGTGGAGAGAGAGGAAGGGAGGTCTGCCTGTCTTTCTCTCTTTCAGTATCTGTTCTTCGGATGGCCGGTTCGATATTTTTCACTTTATTGTTTTTGTTGGGTTTTTTTTCCATTCGTCGCTGGAAGATGTTTTCCGGTCTGCCTGTCTTCCTGGTTTTCGGGGGGATTTTGGGGTTCTCAGGAGGAAACTTCACAACTCGGGGTCCCTCGCTCGACGCAGGTAAGACCAAATGGTGCCTTCTCGGAGTTCACTGCATTAAAAGTGTAGTACAGCATGGTAAAACCACAGTAAAAACAAAGGCATTGTGATAGAAAGACAGGCAGATAGACAGATAGATAGAGAGATAGACAGAGATCGATAGATAGACAGAGATAGATGGATAGATCGATAGATACTGTTTTTTGATGAGAAAGCATGGTAAAGCACACTGTAAAAGTGTGGAATACCTGCTTGTGCTCTCAAGATACATGTTAGTGTGACAGAGAGACAGACGGGCGGACGGATGCGCAGACAGACAGCCCCTATATCCCTACAATCTGATCTTCTCAATAACTTGTGCTGAATAATGTTAATACCAAGTTTCATGACAATGGGATAAGCGCAGGTTGACCACCTTTAAAAAAATGCCAAAAACGGGACCCCTGCTGTTTCCCATGCTGGGGTATATTTACAGCTGTTTTTAAAACTTTCTTTTAATGTTTCCTCTGAAGAGCGAGTGGCGGGGCTGGATCAAGATATATGCATACATGTTGTTATTGTTTCAACTGGCGAGCAACTGAGTGTAAAGCATTGCAAAATAATGCGGCGGGGCAGAGCTATGATGTGTTATAAACAGATATGCTGCGGTTTGACTGTGGCGCTAAACTGTAAAATTGTATTGTGTCTACGAATTCAGGACAAATGCTATCCCGGAGGCATTAAACCTGGGACTGGGACTTAATCTTTACATTTCGGGACTGCCACGCCCAATTAGGGACAGATGGCCACCCTAGATAAGTGTCCAAATATATGGAGAAATGTGGGAAATGTGACATACAGACAAATGGATGTGCAGACAGACTACATCCCCAGAATCTGATATTATCAGTAGATTCTGCTAAATAATGTTAATACCAATTTTCATATAATAACAGCAGCGCAGTGTTCTAGCAGGGGTACAATAACAGCACTGCAGTGTTCTAGCAGGGGGTATAATAACAGCGGAGCAGTGTTCTAGCAGGGGGTATAATAACAGCAGCGCAGTGTTCTAGCAGGGGGTATAATAACAGCAGAGCAGTGTTCTAGCAGGGGGTATAATAACAGCAGCGCAGTGTTCTAGCAGAGGGTACAATAACAGTAGCACAGTGTTCTAGCAGGGGGTATAATAACAGCGGAGCAGTGTTCTAGCAGAGGGTACAATAACAGTAGCACAGTGTTCTAGCAGGGGGTATAATAACAGCGGAGCAGTGTTCTAGCAGGGGTATAATAACAGCAGCGCAGTGTTCTAGCAGGGGGTATAATAACAGCAGAGCAGTGTTCTAGCAGGGGGTATAATAACAGCAGAGCAGTGTTCTAGCAGGGGGTATAATAACAGTGGTGCAGTGTTCTAGCAGGGGTATAATAACAGCGGAGCAGTGTTCTAGCAGAGGGTACAATAACAGTAGCACAGTGTTCTAGCAGGGGGTATAATAACAGCGGAGCAGTGTTCTAGCAGAGGGTACAATAACAGTAGCACAGTGTTCTAGCAGGGGGTATAATAACAGCGGAGCAGTGTTCTAGCAGGGGTATAATAACAGTGGAGCAGTGTTCTAGCAGGGGGTACAATAACAGCACTGCAGTGTTCTAGCAGGGGGTATAATAACAGCGGAGCAGTGTTCTAGCAGGGGTATAATAACAGCGGAGCAGTGTTCTAGCAGAGGGTACAATAACAGTAGCACAGTGTTCTAGCAGGGGGTATAATAACAGCAGAGCAGTGTTCTAGCAGGGGGTATAATAACAGCAGCGCAGTGTTCTAGCAGGGGTATAATAACAGTGGAGCAGTGTTCTAGCAGGGGGTATAATAACAGCACTGCAGTGTTCTAGCAGGGGGTATAATAACAGCGGAGCAGTGTTCTAGCAGGGGTATAATAACAGCGGAGCAGTGTTCTAGCAGGGGGTATAATAACAGCAGCGCAGTGTTCTAGCAGGGGTATAATAACAGCGGAGCAGTGTTCTAGCAGGGGTATAATAACAGCAGAGCAGTGTTCTAGCAGGGGTATAATAACAGCGGAGCAGTGTTCTAGCAGGGGTATAATAACAGCAGTGCAGTGTTCTAGCAGGGGTATAATAACAGCAGCGCAGTGTTCTAGCAGGGGGTATAATAACAGCAGCGCAGTGTTCTAGCAGGGGTATAATAACAGTGGTGCTGTGTTCTAGCAGGGGGTATAATAACAGCGGAGCAGTGTTCTAGCAGGGGGTATAATAACAGCGGAGCAGTGTTCTAGCAGGGATATAATAACAGCGGTGCTGTGTTCTAGCAGGGGGTATAATAACAGCGGAGCAGTGTTCTAGCAGGGGGTATAATAACAGCACTGCAGTGTTCTAGCAGGGGTATAATAACAGCGGAGCAGTGTTCTAGCAGGGGTATAATAACAGCAGAGCAGTGTTCTAGCAGGGGTATAATAACAGCGGAGCAGTGTTCTAGCAGGGGTATAATAACAGCAGTGCAGTGTTCTAGCAGGGGTATAATAACAGCAGCGCTGTGTTCTAGCAGGGGGTATAATAACAGCAGCGCAGTGTTCTAGCAGGGGGTATAAACGGAGGTCATGCTTGTGGGTTCACAGCACCAATTAAAAAATAATGATTTATATAAAAAGATCTTAGCAGCCTTTCCTCAGAACTAAAACTTGAAGTTAGAAATTTGGGGGTCATTTTTGATCCTGTTCTATCATTTGAGCCCCATATTAAGAAAATTAATAAAACATCTTTTTATCATTTGAAAAATCTAGCTAAACTTAAATCTATTATTTCTTTATCTGATGCTGAGAAGCTAATGCATGCCTTTATTTCATTGAGAATCGACTATTGCAATGCACTTTTTTCTGGGATTCCAAAGTATTTGGTATCTCGCTTGCAACTTATTCAGAATGCTACTGCAAGTATTCTAACTAAAACCATAAAAGGTGAACATATGGCTCCTGTCTTGGCCTCCTTACACTGACTTCCTGTGCAGTTTTGAATTGATTTTAAGATTTCATTTTTAACTTATAAAGCCCTTAATGGATTAGCACCCAGTTATTTACAAGAGCTGTTGATCCCATACATTCCTAAGCAGAATCTTAGATCTCTGGATGCAGGACTCTTGGTTATTCCAAGGGTAAATACAAACAGTATGGGAGGAAGGGCCTTTTCCTTTAAGGCTCCTACATTATGGACGCTCTGCCTTTTTTTGTCAGAGAAGCTAGGAGTCTTGCTGTTTAAGTCAAGATTGAAGACCTATTTGTATACACAAGCCTTTTTTTATTATAGTTTTTTTTTTATTATTGATATCCATAATTACTATTTTATTAGTTTTTAAAATACATGGTTGGAAATGGATTCACTTACTTAAAATAGTCTTTTTATTATAGTCTTTCTTATGCTTATCAATTTTTTTATGTTTTATCATGCTGTGTGTTATGTTTTTGATGGGTTTTTTATATATATAAATAAATAAATAAATACAATAATAACAGCGGAGCAGTGTTCTAGCAGGGGTATAATAACAGCAGCGCAGTGTTCTAGCAGGGGTATAATAACAGCACTGCAGTGTTCTAGCAGGGGTATAATAACAGCGGAGCAGTGTTCTAGCAGGGGGTATAATAACAGCGGAGCAGTGTTCTAGCAGGGGTATAATAACAGCAGCACAGTGTTCTAGCAGGAGTATAATAACAGCGGAGCATTGTTCTAGCAGGGGTATAATAACAGCAGCGCAGTGTTCTAGCAGGGGGTATAATAACAGCAGCGCAGTGTTCTAGCAGGGGGTATAATAACAGCGGTGCAGTGTTCTAGCAGGGGGTACAATAACAGCGGAGCAGTGTTCTAGCAGGGGTATAATAACAGCAGCGCAGTGTTCTAGCAGGGGTATAATAACAGCACTGCAGTGTTCTAGCAGGGGTATAATAACAGCGGAGCAGTGTTCTAGCAGGGGTATAATAACAGCACTGCAGTGTTCTAGCAGGGGTATAATAACAGCGGAGCAGTGTTCTAGCAGGGGGTATAATAACAGCGGAGCAGTGTTCTAGCAGGGGTATAATAACAGCGGAGCATTGTTCTAGCAGGGGTATAATAACAGCAGCGCAGTGTTCTAGCAGGGGGTATAATAACAGCACTGCAGTGTTCTAGCAGGGGGTATAATAACAGCGGAGCATTGTTCTAGCAGGGGTATAATAACAGCAGCGCAGTGTTCTAGCAGGGGTATAATAACAGCACTGCAGTGTTCTAGCAGGGGTATAATAACAGCACTGCAGTGTTCTAGCAGGGCTATAATAACAGCGGAGCAGTGTTCTAGCAGGGGTATAATAACAGTGGAGCATTGTTCTAGCAGGGGTATAATAACAGCACTGCAGTGTTCTACCAGGGGGTATAATAACAGCGGAGCAGTGTTCTACCAGGGGGTATAATAACAGCGGAGCAGTGTTCTAGCAGGGGGTATAACAACAGCGGCGCAGTGTTCTAGCAGGGGTATAATAGCAGCAGAGCAGTGTTCTAGCAGGGGGTATAATAACAGCGGAGAAGTGTTCTAGCAGGGGGTAAAACAACAGCGGCACAGTGTTCTAGCAGGGGGTCTCACTAGATCATTTTGGGCTGTTTTTTTGTTGTTGTTTTTCATTGATTTGGGTTTTGTGATTCAGGGTTAATGTTAGTGTTGTGAGCTGAGCTTAAAATCCAGGTGTCTCAGACTGACTGAGCCAGTAATAGTGAAAGAGGACGCCAGACCTCTAGAGAAAACACACGGCAACACACAGTGACACACACACACACACACTGAAACACACAAACACACACACACTGAGACGCACTGAGACACACACACACACACTGAGACACACAGAGACACACACACACTAAGACACACACACACACTGAAACACACTCAGACACACACACACACACACTGAGACTTACTGAGGCACACACACACACGGACAACCTGAGACACACACACACACACACTGACACGCACATACTGACACACACAGAGACACACACACTGAGACACACTGAGACACACAGACACGCACACACACACTGAGACACATAGAGACACACACACACTGGACACAAACACAGAAACACATACACTGAGATACAGAGAGACACACACACACTGAGACACACACACACAGAAACACACATGCACGCACACACACACTGAGACACACACACACACACTGAGACACAGAGACACACACACTGAGACACACACACACACTGAGACACACAGAGACATACACACACTGAGACACATCGAAACACACACGCATACACTGAGACACAGAGACACACACACACACTGAGACACACAGAGACATACACTGACTGAGAAACACTGACATACACAGACTGAGACAAACACACAGGGAAACACAGAGATACACATCGAAAAACACACACACACACTGAGACACAGAGACACACATACACACACTGAGACACACACACACAAAGACATCAAGACACACACACACAGACACACAGAGACAACACGCACACACACAAACACTGAGACACACAAATACTGAGACACACTTAGAAACACACATACTGAGATACACAGAGACACACACACACACTGAGACACACAGAGGCACACACAAACACTGAGTTCTGGTCACCTTGTTACAAAAAGGATATTGCTGCTCTAGAAAGAGTGCAAAGAAGAGCAACCAGAATTATCCCGGGTTTAAAAGGCATGTCATATGCAGACAGGCTAAAAGAATTGAATCTATTCAATCTTGAACAAAGACTATGCGGAGATCTGATTCAAACATTCGAAATCCTAAAAGGTATAGACAACGTTGACCCAGGGGAATTTTTTGACCTGAAAAAAGAAACAAGGGCCAGGGGTCACAAATGGAGATTAGATAAAGGGGCATTCAGAACAGAAAATAGGAGGCACAGAGAATTGTGAGGGCCTGGAACCAACTCCCCAGTAATGTTGTTGAAGCTGACACCCTGGGATCCTTCAAGAAGCTGCTTTATGAGATTCTGGGATCAATAAGCTACTAACAACCAAATGAGCAACATGGGCTGAATGGCCTCCTCTCGTTTGTAAACTTTCTTATGTTCTTATGTTCTTATGTGACACACAGAGATACACAGAGGCACACACACACACAAAAATGCTTAACATAAAAAAGCCCTCGCCCACTTCCATCGAGGAAATCGGGGCTTGCTCTTGGTGTCTGCCGACACGTTCATCCAATCACAGCTAACTTAAGTTGGAACACAAAACTGACACTCAACAGACAAGTTCTGGATGGGGCTCCTAGCTTTACAAAAGGATCGGGCCGAAGTTAGTTACTTATTCCCGATTCGAGGGCTGAAGTTAGTTACTTATTTCATAAGAACATAAGAACATAAGAAAGTTTACAAACGAGAGGAGGCCATTCAGCCCATCTTGCTCGTTTTGTTGTTAGTAGCTTATTGATCCCAGAATCTCATCAAGCAGCTTCTTGAAGGATCCCAGGGTGTCAGCTTCAACAACATTACTGGGGAGTTGGTTCCAGACCCTCACAATTTTATGTGTAAAAAGTGCCTCCTATTTTCTGTTCTGAATGCCCCTTTATCTAATCTCCATTTGTGACCCCTGGTCCTTGTTTCTTTTTTCAGGTCAAAGAAGTCGCCTGGGTCAACATTGTCTATACCTTTTAGGATTTTGAATGCTTGAATAAGATCGCCGCGTAGTCTTTTTTGTTCAAGACTGAATAGATTCAATTCTTTTAGCCTGGCTGCATACAACATGCCTTTTATACCTGGGATAATTCTGGTTGCTCTTCTTTTTACTCTTTCTAGAGCAGCAATATCCTTTTTGTAACGAGGTGACCAGAACTGAACACAATATTCTAGGTGAGGTCTTACTAATGCATTGTAAAGTTTTAACATTACTTCCCTTGATTTAAATTCAACACTTCTCACAATATATCCAAGCATCTTGTTGGCCTTTTTTATAGCTTCCCCACATTGTCTAGATGAAGACATTTCTGAGTCAATATAAACTCCTAAGTCTTTTTCATAGTTCCCTTCTTCAATTTCAGTATCTCCCATATGATATTTATAATGCACATTTTTACACTTTTCTCTATTAAATGTCATTTGTTGTGTGTCTGCCCAGTTCTGAATGCTGTCTAGATCATTTTGAATGACCTTTGCTGCTGCAACAGTGTTTGCCACTCCTCCTATTTTTGTGTCGTCTGCAAATTTAACAAGTTTGCTTACTATACCAGAATCTAAATCATTAATGTAGATTAGGAATCGCAGAGGACCTAATACTGATCCCTGTGGTACACCACTGGTTACCTCACTCCATTTTGAGGTTTCTCCTCTAATCAGTACTTTCTGTTTTCTACATGTTAACCACTCCTAAATCCATGTGCATGCATTTCCTTGAATCCCTACTGAGTTCAGTTTGAGAATTAATCTTTTATGCAGGACTTAGTCAAAAGCTTTCTGGAAATCTAAATAAACCATGTCGTATGCTTTGCAATTATCCATTTTCAATGTTGCATCCTCAAAAAAGTCAAGCAGGTTAGTTAGACACGATTTCCTTTCCTAAAACCATGCTGACTGTCTCCCAGGATATTACCATATAGGTAATTTTCCATTTTGGATCTTATTATAATTTCCATAAGTTTACATATAATAGAAGCCAGGCTTATTGGTCTGTAGTTACCTGGTTCGGTTTTGTCTCCCTTTTTGTGGATCGGTATTATGTTTGCTATTTTCCAGTCTGTCAGTACAACCCCTGTGTCAAGAGACTGTTGCATGATCTTGGTTAGCGGTTTGTAACAGCCTATATCCTTTATCAAGTAACAGTTGTGTTACTTCATAAAGCAGTCAGTTCTATAAATATTCTCTGCACAGACACCAGCGTCGAAAGAAATATGCATTATAATACTGGTGAATTTCCAACAGTGCTGGGATTGCACATAACCTCTCAACCAATCAATCAGTCAATCAATCTTTATTTTATATAGCACCTTCCATAGTGGACCACCATCACAAAGCGCTTTACAAGATGCAGTAACAACAAGAAAATCCATAATACTTTAAATACAGAGAAATGCATAATACATGAAATAGTAGCAGCAACACAGCCGCTAATAGCAGGTGAGTTTTGAGAGTTGATTTAAAGCGAGCGACGGTGGGAGCATCATGCCCAAAGCTGGGAGAGAGTTCCAAAGAGTCAGAGCCATGAAGCTAAACGAGCGTTCTCCTAGTGTGGTGCACTTTTGCTTGGGGATAACAAGCAGGCCAGAGTCGGAGGACCTTAGCTTGCGGGCAGGGACATAGCGGGTCAGCAGGTTGAGGAGGTACTCGGGACCTATTTGATGAAGGGCTGTGACTGTATTATTATTTGCATATAGGTATGTTTCGTATTGTTATTATTGCTATTGTTATTGTATTTATATGCGGCGGATGAAGCCGTCCATCCTAATCATTATTGTGTTTATGTGCGGGCGGTCGAGCACCATCCGTCTTTTATTATTTGCTGTTTGAGATCGGTGAGAGAGCCGGTCTTGTAATGTGCAGTAGGCGGGTATGGGGTTAAAACTCCTGCCCTAGAACTCTCGTGGGAATGTGGCTGGAGCCTTAATAAGGTAATTTATTAATAGTTAATTAAGGTTCCAGCCACGAATATAAAAGACCCACTCTCAGCTCAGAGGGGTTGGATGTTCAGAGGCGGAACTAGAGCGAAAATTAACAAAACTAAACGTATAGGATCAGTGAAGGCATTTGCCCAGCCTGACCTGTATTGGCTGTTCGATTTTTGTGTTTGTGATTTTGTTTTGTTTAAATATTTATTTTGCTCTGTGAGAACAGTGTTTTTTTTGTTTAAATCTTTGTAACAGGGCGAGCAGCCCTGTACAGTATTTGTTTGTTTTATTTTAGAACGGGGTCCCCCTCCGCCTGTGTTATTTTGTGTTTGTTTGTTTATTTATTTATTGTGTTTTAGGACGGCGAAGCGCCGCGTATATTATTATTTATGTATTTGTGACGGCGTAGCCGTTTATTAGAAAACTCGTGCAGAAGGTGGCCATCTCCCGAATTAATGAGGTGATTTAATTTGTTGCTAATCGGGAGATGGTCACCTGTATAAAAAGTCTGCAGAGAGAGAGAGAGAGAGAGAGAGAGAGAGAGAGAGAGAGAGAGAGAGAGAGAGAGAGCTGTAAGTTTAAGAATAAGTCCAGGAACAGTGACGGCTACAGCTCAGCCTGACCTGGACCAGTTATTGTATTTCTTTTTTGTGTTCGTGACTTGTTTTTTTGTTTAACTGTTTATTTTGCTCGGTGAGCACAGTTTTCTCTTTTTGTTAAAACATTTGGTTTATTTTTGTTGTATTTTGAATAAAGACGGCGCAAACGCCATTTCACTACCTGCGGTATCCTTTTTCCAGTTCCTGCTTCTGGCCTGACGTCATCACACACGCCATCCTGTCACAAGGGCATTGTAGGTGTTTTGAAAATAATCCTGAACTTTACATGTACCAGGGCAGCTGGGCAAAACGGGGGGTGATGTGATCACGTTTTTTACATCTGGTAAGGATCCTGGCAGCGGCATTCTGGACGAGCTGCAGTCGGTTTATGGTGCGTGCCGGGAGACCATATAGAGAGTTGCAGTAGTCGAGTCGAGAGGAGACAAAGTATCTCCGCATCCGGGAGGGAAAGGTAGGGACGGACTTTGGAGATGTTTCAAAGATGGTAGAAGGAAGATTTGACCACGGAGGAGATGTGTTATAAAATATATTTTTAAAAAAGTTGATGTGCGTTTTAAATTAAGTTTTTAAATTATTAAAAATATATATATTTTCAGTTCTGGTCACCTCGTTACAAAAAGGATATTGCTGCTCTAGAAAGAGTGCAAAGAAGAGCAACCAGAATTATCCCGGGTTTAAAAGGCATGTCGTATGCAGACAGGCTAAAAGAATTGAATCTATTCAGTCTTGAACAAAGAAGATTACGCGGCGATCTGATTCAAACATTCAAAATCCTAAATGGTATAGACAATGTCGACCCAGGGGACTTTTTTGACCTGAAAAAAGAAACAAGGACCAGGGGTCACAAATGGAGATTAGATAAAGGGGCATTCAGAACAGAAAATAGGAGGCACTTTTTTACACAGAGAATTGTGAGGGCATGGAACCAACTCCCCAGTAATGTTGTTGAAGCTGACACCCTGAGATCCTTCAAGAAGCTGCTTGATGAGATTCTGGGATCAATAAGCTACAAACAACCAAATGAGCAAGATGGGCCGAATGGCCTCCTCTCGTTTGTAAACTTTCTTATGTTCTTCTGTTATATTTTATTTTCAGGATGTTTTGCATTTTTTCATTCTATCAACCTTCATTCATGTGCACTGTAGTAGTTGAACCTCTTCTAATATATTAATGTTTGTATAACAATATGGTGCATTGACGTACATGCCTCTTATTAAACTTAAGATAAAAAAAAACCTATCTGGACGGACCTACTGGCTTAAACCATTGCACTGATGGTGATGGGGGAAGGTGTGCAATGGCTAACATGGAATTACAGGAATTAGCAATTCCAATGTTTAGAAGCTTTTACAATTTAGTTTTTTAAATCAATGGTTCCCCAAACCAAGAAGAGCTCGTTTTCAGCCGGTTCCTGTAAAAACTAGGAATAACCCGGCGTGACAGAAATATGAGTTTTGGTTGTAAATCTCCCTTCCGACCTGTGAGGGCGCTAAGCAGTGAAAGGGAAAGGCTTTGGACAGGCTGGCCTGACAGTTCTTTTCCTGGGATGGGAAGTCGGTCAGTCTGGAAGAAAGCGAGACTCTGTTGCAGGAACGTATTGACCCGGAAGGGAAATGAGGTAGCAGCTGCAGACAGTAAAGACAGTTGCAATCGTTTACCAAGGGGTCATGTGGAATGGCATAAAGGGGCCAGAGAATCGTAAATCTTTTCCTTCTCTTGGTTCAGAGAAGCACGGAACTGGAAGGACCAGGAGAGTTCCCAAATAATTATAAAATAATTTGTGAGTGTTTTGTTTGTTTGTCGCACTGTTAGTAATTGTCTTTTGTTTTGTGAATTCACTAGACAGCTAACACATCTCCGGAGCTGTCGCCTTGGGCCAGCACTACCCGGAACAACAACACCACAGTCACTGTTTGTTTGTTATCACCCACCTTGAGCACTACTGCACGCACCCGGACCGGTGATTGTGTTGGTATTATTGTGGGAGCGGATAACGTGTTATTATTTGTTTTGTTTTGCAAATCATTATTATCATTTTCCTGCTGAGCTTTACACATTGAGGTGTATTGCCGGAGGATTATTGTTTGGTTGCCAGACCGGGATTTGTATAAAATAAAGATCCCTTTTCCAAATCGGATTACAGTTTCCATTTGTGATTATTTCTGCCCTGCATCACCTCTGCACCTGTTCTACTCAGCAGCAACTTTGCCACCCCCGGTAAGAAGTAACCTTTGGTAACAGTTGAATCGTAGTTCATCGCGTTTGCTGATCTGTTTTCGTCTTGTTTTCCTGGGAGGAAGGCAATCTACCTGTTAATATACATTTTGTTTGTACTGATTGAATCCTAAATTGACTGATTGTACTGAAGGATATAATTCCCTTATTTTAGGGGATTTTGTTTGAGTATCGCTTCGATTTTCCGTCAAAGTGCAAAAAAAAAAAATTGTTTGGAAAAATGTTTACCACAACACTGAAATACCGACACTTCTGAGTATAGAGGTGTGACGATGCAGAGGGTGTGGTGGTGGAACGTCACAGAGTCACTGGTACAGGTGCAAATAACCCCAATACCAACAATGGTAGAGGGCGTACTTTATTAATGGGGAACTGTGGCAATGTGCCCCGCCCCTGTGTGCATTTGTGTGTTATATGTTGTATGTTACGTGTGTTAATGTTGGTGTATAGATGTGGCTGCACGGGATATAAATGGGTGTGTGCAGCACGAGTATAATTGTATTTAGGCACGGGAATGGCACTTCACTTCACGTGTATTTAAAGTATTTAATATGTGAGCACGAGGTTGCACATAATTAATTCACATGCTGGGATTCAGGTGAATAATTAATTAGTAATTGAATCCCAGCACAACAGTATATATAGATGCACGTTTTACTCACTCGGGGTTGTGTGTTCGGTGAGTGGAGAACGGGTGTGGAGAGGAGAAAGGAAAGTAAAATAACGTAAATAATAAGTGCTTAAACTCACCGTGTGTGTTTGTCTGTTTACTGTTTTATCGTTTTGTTCGTCTATTTATTTTGGCCTCAAGTGCCGCGTCCTGTGTTTTGTTTTGTTCAAACCTTTTATTTTACAATAAACCGGCGCAAGCAAGCGCATTTACCATTTCATCCACCGTCTGTCTGTGTACTCCTTTCTGGTCTGACGTAACCACTAGAGCCTGCTTGTCACACGTGGTGTCAGAACCGGGACAACAGTGCCTCCGAGACTCAGACCAGAAGGAGTACTGTTTGTTTTGGGGGGGGGGGAAATGGGAAAGAACAGCAGAAGGCAGCAGCCACAACACCAGCCGGAGGAACAGCAGCCCAGGTGTTACTGCTGTGCTGAGCCGGGGCATTCCCGCACGAACTGTCCCTGGTACCCCCTCGGACAGCTACCCCAACTATGCCCCATCTGTGGAGGTGAGCACTACGTGGCCCTCTGCCCTGTCCATCAGGAGAGGGAGGAGCAGGGGTTGCCTCGGTCTCTACAACCAGCAGGGGGTGGTAGACTGCTGCTCCCACCGCCCCAGCAGCAACAGCAACAGCGTCCAGAGGAGCCAGAGAACCTGTTCCCCTGGTGCACCTGGTGCGGAAAGGTGGATCACCGCTGGAGGGACTGCTCAGAGGTGCCACCGAGCTGGTGCGGGCGATGTGAGGAAGGGGGACACGACTGGTCGGGATGTCCCTATGCCAGCGTGCCAGCGCCTAGGCGGGGGAAGCCTGTGCATCCAGCGCCCGGACGGGGGGACCGCGAGCATCCAGCGCCCGGACGGGGACCGCGGCGTCCAGCGCCCGGACGGGGGGACCGCAAGCGTCTAGCGCCCGGGAGGCAGCTGTCCCCATCTCCACCAGCAGAGGGAAAATGCCTGCTGTCTCCACTTCCACCAGCAGAGGGTGAATGCCTGCTGGTATCACTTCCCCCACCGTCACCATCACAAGGAGAGGAGCCGGAGCTGCCTCTGCCTCCACCATCACCACCAGCAGAGGGAGCATGCCTGCTGTCCCCATCACAATCAGCAGAGGAAGAATGCCTGCTGGTTTCCCCATCACAACCAGCAGAGGAAGAATGCCTGCTGGTTTCCCCATCACAACCAGCAGAGGAAGAATGCCTGCTGTTTTCCCCTTCCGAGACAGAGGGAGAACTGCACCCGTCCCCTGCAAGAGAGGGAGAGTCGCACCAGTCCCCTGCAAGAGCAAGTGACTCCCACCTCTGTCGCCAGGAGATTACACGCTGCTCCCACCTCCACCACAAGGAGCAGAGCAGCAGGAGCTGCCTCTGCCTCCGCCACCTCCACCGGCAGGAGCAGAGCAGCAGGAGCTGCCTCTGCTTCCACCACCTTCACCGGCAGGAGCAGAGCAGCAGGAGCTACCTCTGCCTCCTCCACCAGCAGAGGGTGAATACCTGCTGGTTCCGCCTTCACTGTCATGGGAGGACTGCTTGCCCCTCCCACTTTCACCAGCAGAGGGTGAATACCTGCTGGTTCCACCTTCACCGCTGTGGGAAGATTGCTTGCTGCTCCCACTTCCACCACCAGAGGAGCTGCAGCTGAGTTTCGCACTGGCCAAAGATGCCTGCCTCGCACCGCCCAAGGATGCCTGTCTCGCACCGCCCAAGGATGCCAGCCTCGCACCGCCCAAGGATGCCAGCCTCGCATCGACTGGGACTGCCTGTTGCTTCGCATTGCCTGGGGCTGCCTATTGCTCCGCATCGCCTGGGGCTGCCTGTTGCTCCGCATCGCCTGGGGCTGCCTGTTGCTCTGCATCGCAGCAGGAAGTACTGTGGCCGGAATTCCACCAAGGGGAGCTGCCGGCCACAAAGAAGGGGGAGGAGGTCTGGAGACCACCAACCCCAGCAGCAGTTTCGCTGCCGGAGATCGTGGGGGAGGTCAGGAGACCTGCCCCACGACAGCACTTTCGCTGCCGGAAGTACTGTGGCCAGAGCCCCACCAAGGGGAGCTGCCGGCTTTGAAGAAGGGGGAGGAGGTCCGGAGACCACCAACCCCAGCAGCAGTTTCGCTGCCGGAGATCAGTCAGGAGACCTACTCCCACTGCAGCACGTGCGCTGCAGGAAGTACTGTGGCCAGAGCCCAAGAAAAGGGAGCTGCTGGCTACGAAGAAGGAGGGAGGTCAGGAGACCACCCCCCAAGCAGCCTTTTCGCTGCCAGGACTGCCCCGACTGAAGGAGTCAGTCTGGGAGCTGTCAGCACTTCTGCTGACAGCATGGCCAGTAGCAGCCTGGCTACTGGTAACATTGCCACCCATGAACCCCTTGAAGTCCCTGTTCTTGGCTCAGAACTTTGAGCGAGACTTTTGGGATTTTAAGGGGGGAGGTGGCCATTGAGGCCATGTGTGCTGCGCACAAGGGGGGGTATATGTGCACGGGATATAAATGGGTGTGTGCAGCACGAGTTATTTAAAATGTATAATTGTATTTAGGCACGGGGATTGCACTTCACTTCACGTGCATTTAAAGTATTTAATATGTGAGCACGAGGTTGCACATAATTAATTCACGTGCTAGGATTCAAGTGAATAATTAATTAGTAATTGAATCCCAGCACAACAGTATATATAGATGCACGTTTTACTCACTCGGGGTTGGGTGTTCGGTGAGTGGAGAATGGGTGTGGAGAGGAGAAAGGAAAGTAAAATAACGTAAATAATAAGTGCTTAAACTCACCGTGTGTGTTTGTCTGTTTACTGTTTTATCATTTTGTTCGTCTATTTATTTTGGCCTCAAGTGCCGCGTCCTGTGTTTTGTTTTGTTCAAACCTTTTATTTTACAATAAACCGGCGCAAGCAAGCGCATTTACCATTTCATCCACCGTCTGTCTGTGTACTCCTTTCTGATCTGACGTAACCACTAGAGCCTGTTTGTCACAGGAACACAGTCCAAAGCAACAAAAATGATTCAGGTTTATTGTCAGCTCCAGATATTTTAATCAATGTATACAAGGGAATAGTCTAAAAGAGACTGTTGTAGAAAGAAGGGTTACATTAGATTTTCTACAAGATACAGTGTGTTACAAGATAGGGCGTGTCTCTAGTTGGAATGTCACAGAAGTTTGTGATGAGGCCTATTGTTCATTACACGTGGTTCCAGCTGTGCTGGAGCCTACCGGAATCAATTGTCCTGGGCAGCTCTTTCCTGGGGCCAGGGTGTAAATCCTTTGATCTGATGGGGTGTCGACTGTGGTGTAACTTCTCTCCTGTCTCAGGCAATCCTTCGTTATCACAGCACATGATAGAATCAGAACAGAGACAGAGTTATCAAAGCTGGTGTGCTGGGGATGGGGGAACACTGTTGTTCACTGCTTGCTACAGTCTCAAAGGAACCTCACATTCAATTAAATGTATATAGAAATACAAGGTACACACGTATCATATAGAATATAATTTTCCTCTTCAATATATACATATATATTAAGGTCAGTATATACTAATGTGGACTTTTCAGGCTCATATCAGAGGTTGTTTGGGCAGTAAATATTTAATAAATACAAAAATAATAAAATATTGGAATCTCACTGCATCATACTATAAAAGGACTTTTGACTAAACTGTTTATACTATTTTATTTATGCATTTTTGTGGTAGGATCAATAACAGTAATACTCTGAAACAAAATTAAATTAAAAAAAGACTGACATCTAAGATCCTTGAAACATTGATTTATGAATAGATTGTGCTATCTGAACTTTCATTTATGATTTTGGTATTTATTTTTTTGTTTCACTAGTTTTCTTTTTTAATCTTTGTACAAACGTTTGTTTCATGTCTTCTACTCTCCATTAATGCGGATTAATGTCTACAACAAAATATATATTATTAATGTACTTCACACACACACACAAACAATGTGTTTTATTTTAAGTACACACTTATTGGAGCTACAGTCAACAGTGGAAACCACTTTATCTCCACAATTTTATATTATGGGCTGAAGTAAGGCTTCCAGATAATTGAAAAAAAATCACAAAATAAAAGCTGCAATGTGTAATGTCATTTACATACGGGTGTGAGTACTGATGTAAACAACACACTCTACAGTAACATTACAGAAATGTGGTGCTTCGCACATACCAGGCTACTGCTTGATAACATATGTGTTGTTGCATCATGTAAACGTTCATTCAAAGAAGAACACAAGACATATTTTCATAAGTTAAATGATTTTGTACCTTTAAATGGAACCAACTCCCCAGTATTGTTGTTGAAGCTGACTCCCTGGGGTCCTTCAAGAAGCTGCTTGATGAGATTCTGGGATCAATAATCTACAAACAACCAAACGAGCAAGATGGGCTGAATGGCCTCCTCTCGTTTGTAAACTTTCTTATGTTCTTATGTTCTTATGGAATAAGTAACTAATTTCAGCCCTCGAATCGGGAATAAGTAACTAACTTCGCCCTCGAATCGAGAATAAGTAACTAACTTCAGCCCGGTCCTTCTGTAAAGCTTGGAGCCCCATCCAGAACTTGTCTGTTGAGTGTCAGTTTTGGGTTCCAACTAAAGTTAGCTGTGATTGGATGAACGTGTCAGCAGCTAGCAAGAGCAAGCCCCGATTTCCTCGATGGAAGTGGGTGGGGCTGAGGGGAATGATTGACACATCGTGCTTGCACAATTCAAATAAAACGTATTTAAATAAACTGTGGAGCAGATGTACAAAGCTCAAATAAAGATCTTGCCCACCCTAACGTAAATTGAAATTCAATTTAAGGGAAGCTGTTTTTTGTACACAGCTTAAATAAAGAACTTCCGCACCTAGGATAAATTGAATTTCAGTTTAAGGTATGGTGATTTTTGTCCTTGAGTAAATTGAATTTCAATTTAAGGTATGCTGTTTTCTTGTTAATAGAAACGGTGTCCACCTTTACTGCCGAGGGTTGGTGGTTCAAATCTGGACAACAGAGAAAATAATAAATAAAAAGTGTTAAAAAGTGATTTGTTTATTATTAAATAAAACTTATAATTGTTACAAGATATCACATTATTTTTACATACAATTACCCATTTATACAGTTTGGTTTTTACTGGAGCAATCTAGGTAAAGTACCTTGCTCAAGGGTACAGCAGCAGTGCCCCCCCCCACCTGGGATTGAACCCACGACCCTCCGGTCAAGAGTCCAGAGCCCTAACCACTACGCCACACTTCTGCCCTATTGCTTTAATAGTGTATGAGTGTTTGCCTTCTAATTGTTTGTATAAAGTTATTTAAATGTTTTGTATTCATAAGCTTTATTGACAAAACCAGGAAGTGTGTGGGGTTGAGCAGTTGTTGACATCATGTGAGTTGTTTTAATAAAACTGTCAGATTGTATTCTGTCTGCATCCAACTGAGTTGTTGATATTAGAGTTATTTCTTCACCACATCCAAAACCAAATATTACACTGGTGGCAGCGGTGTGGCTATTTTTTTGGTGATGATTGGGAAAAATTGACTTTTATTCACACAAAGGAGGATAAACAGCCAAGTCAGGATCTGGATGAATCTGGGACTCTTTGAGGCAGCTGGTAAGAAAATAATTTATTTCTACCTGTTCTCAGACAAAGGATTATTACAGTTTTTGCAGTTTACTGACTTAGAGACAATGCATAATTTTCAGTATAAGAAAGTTCTTCTGATGAGGACACACCAGGGCAGCATTAGGTCTTTTAGGATTGACCTCCCTCCAGCTTTTAAAGGGGATGCACAGAAAGGTGAAACATTTTGTCGCTTTGTAGCGGGACTTGACCCCACTTTGCAATCAAAAATTCACAAAATGGGTGCTGGAAATCCTGAGGAAGCTCTGACCATGGCTAGCTGTTGTGACAGAGCCCGTGAAGCACTGACTCTGAATGCAACTCGAAACACCCCACAGGCCAGCAAACCACAGCCAGGGGACAGTCCGGTAGCCATGGTGCATGCTAGAGATAACTCTGATCCACAACTGCTTAATGCAATTGAGAAACTTACCCTCAAAGTAGACAATCTTCAAAGTGATGTGCGTCAACTGAAGGAGAAAAAACGTTCTCTAACACAACGCCTAGAGACATGGACCGATCTACACTCCACTCCCACCCATGGAGCCAGCTACAATCGCCGCAGTGCTTCTCCAACTGACCGTCAGCTTCAGCATCAACAGCGCTATTACAATTTACCTGAAATATACCACAGCCTTGTTTTCAAAGTCAACAGCGCTATCGACCAGCCTCTCCAGAGCGCTATGCAGGTCAGGATGGCGAAACCGCCGACAGGGGGCACCCTCGCTATTGATCTCCTGATTCTGATTATGCAGCACAAGACAGAACAGTGGTGCTGACAGACCTCGAAGTCCAGCACGCTGGGAAAGCAGGAATATAAGCTCACCTGAGCATCAGAAGCGAAGTGTTCATTTTCTGTCTCCAAATAGGCATCCGTTATGGGTACACTCAGTTGGGAAACTAGCAGTAGCTTATGTTATGGAGCAAACGTCAGCACTTCCTAATTGAGCTCCCAAACACACACTGCAAGACAAACTTAGCCGCACTTGTATTGACCAGACAGTTTCCACTGATACCTTCACAACTATTGTCTTAACTATTTTAGAAGGTCTTGATGTATGAGCCTTAGTAGACACCAGTTCAACTATCTCTATTTTGAGTGAACATTTGCGAACGTCACATCTTGCTTTAAGAAACGACATATCCAGAAATCTTTCATTCTGGCTCACTCAGTTACCGGACATTGTGTAGACACACTTGGGACAATGACTGTGAGCATTCGCTTAGGCAAAAAACTGTTACATCACAATTTCCAAGTTGTCCAAGGAGCACACCAGCCCATAATATTAGGATGTGACTTTCTGCAACAACATCACGCTCTATTGGATATAAGACTTTTGTTACCTCAAACCACAAGTGACCTTGTAGTTGCATGTACATTGAGTGAAGTTCAAAACAGACTTACAGTTGTGCAGATCTTGAACACCTCTGATCAAGAAATACAGCTGCAATCAGGTCAACATCTGGGTGAGTTCCATACAGTATCACAACCTGAAGCACCAAAGATGCAAGATGCATGCTGTGCAACCTTTCCAGTGCAAGGTGTTACTTTACCTCCAGTTAATATCAATTCTGACAACTTGACTACATCTAAGTAGCAGTCATTGGAAAAGCTGTTACAGAATTACTCCAGTGTTTTCAGCAATGGATCTGAAGACCGGGGACGTACAGGGATAATTAAGCACCATATTCATACAAGCTTACTGTGTGACACCTGATAAATGGTTGGAAATTCATCATCAGGTAGAAAAACTCCTAAAGGCTTATGTCATTGAAGAGAGTTTTAGTCCATGGGCTGCACCTGTGGTACTGGTGAGGAAAAAAAGATGGGTCTTGGCGGTTCTGCTTAGACTACCACAAGCTGAATGCTGTAACCGTCAAGTACTCTCATCCTTTACCCAGAGCAGATGATGCCTTAGATGCACTGTCAGGTTCAGGATGCTACTCAGCAATGGATCTTCAGCAAGGCTACTGGCAAGTTGAATTGGAACAGCAGGGCAGCAGTATGGAGTGGTTAGGGCTCTGGACTCCTGACCAGAGGGTTGTGTGTTCAATCCCAGTCAGGGGACACTGCTGCTGTACCCTTGAGCAAGGTACTTTACCTAGATTGCTCCAGTAAAAACTGTATAAATGGGTAATTGTATGTAAAAATAATGTGTAAATAATAATGTGATTGTAACAGGGCGAGGTGCCCTGTACATTGTTTTGTTTATTTATTTTAGATCGGGGTCTCCTCCTCCGCCCCTGTGTTTATTTTGTATTGTTTATTTATTTTTATTGTATTATTTTAGATGACGGCGAGCGCCGTATAATTTGTTTAGTGACGGCGTTGCCGTTTGTTTGTTTATGTTTTGTTTTGTTACGTGGATGGGAAGCCCCATCCACGTAGTAATTAATAAACTCGTGCAGATTGTGGCGAGGGTAATAGAATAATTAATTGCAAGTTAGTTAAACCCCTCGGCCACAATATAAAAAGGCTGCAGCTCTCTAGCTCGCGGTGGTTTGTTGTGAGAGCGAGAGCAACGTGAAAGAACATAGGAACAGTGAAGGCAATCTGCCCAGCCTGACCTGTGTTTGTATTGTTTATTTTGTGTGCGAGATTTGTTTTTGTTTAACCGTTTATTTTGCTCTGTGAGCGTGTTTTTGTTCAAATATTTTATTTCTTTTTGTGATTTAAAAATAATAAAAACGGCACAAGCGCCTGTTGAACTGCAGTACTTGCCTGGTGTCAGTGATCCTTCCTGCTTCTGCTTGACGTCACCGCACAGTCATCCCTGCCACACGTGGTGTCCAGCGTGGGATTACCAGCGCCTCCTGGACTCAGGCAGAAGAGGGTACTGCAGTTTGTTTGTTTTTTCGTTCGTTTTTTTTTTTTCCGTTTATAGCGTGTGGAGAAAAGGAGGGAAGAAGGATGGGAGGAAAGAGGTTGGAGGAAGCTTCGTGGTGCCTGCACTTCGCAGAGGTGAGGCACTACAAGAGGGAAAGTGCTCCACAGAGGCCACCTCTCCAGAGAAGGATGGGGAGGTATGAGAGCTGGCTGAGGGACCCCAGCACCCGCTGTGGCTCAAAACAGAGGGGAGACATCTGCTGGGGACAGCAACCTGGATATCCTCTTGGACTTCGTCAGGCTGGAGCCAGATGTGCAAGAAAAGGCCATTGCCAGAGGATATCCAGGGCTCATAGAGGCCTTGGAGTGGATGACCCAGATGATTAACTGGGTCTACCAGGAGCGAGAGGGAGAGAGCAGAAGGTGAGAAGGAGGCAGAAAGGAACACGGACCTGGAGAGGAAGTCGGTGCGTCCACAGCCCAAGAGGGAGGAGACTGAGCGTCCACAGCCCAAGAGGGAGGAGTCGGTCGTCCACAGCCCAAGAGGGAGGAGGCCGAGCGTCCACAGCCCAAGAGGGAGGAGCAGTGCGTCCACAGCCCAAGAGGGGAGGCCGAACGTCCACAGCCCAAGAGGGAGGAGCCAGTGCGTCCACAGCCCAAAGGGGAAGGCCGAACATCCACAGCCCAGGTACCTGCCAGCAGAGGGAGAGTTCCTGCTGGTTCCGCCTCCACCGCCCTGGGAGGACTGTGTGTCGCTCCCACCTCCGCCAGCAGAGGGAGAGTTCCTGCTGGTTCCGCCTCCACCGCCCTGGGAGGACTGTGTGTCGCTCCCACCTCCGCCAGCAGAGGGAGAGTTCCTGCTGGTTCCGCCTCCACCGCCCTGGGAGGACTGTGTGTCGCTCCCACCTCTGCCAGCAGAGGGAGAGTTCCTGCTGGTTCCACCTCCACCGTCCTGGGAGGACTGCGTGTCGCTTCCACCTCCGCCAGCAGAGGGAGAGTTCCTGCTGGTTCCACCTCCACCGCCCTGGGAGGACTGTTTGTCGCTCCCACCTCCGCCAGCAGAGGGTGAATTCCTGCTGGTGCCATCTCCACCTCCATGGGAGGACGACGTGTCGCTCCCACCACCACCAGCAGAGGGAGCATGCCTGCTGGTTCTGCCTCCATCGCCGCAACCAGCAGAGGGAGCATGCCTGCTGGTTTCACAGCTGCAGCCTGACGGGGAGGAGCCCCTGCCGCCTTCGCAGCCAGAAGGGGAGGAGCCCCTGCCGCCTTCGCAGCCTGAGGGGAGGAGCCCTGCCGCCCGCAGCCTGAAGGGGAGGCGCCTGGCAGCCTGAAGGGGAGGAGCCCCTGCCGCCTTCGCAGCCTGAAGGGGAGGAGCCCCTGCCGCCAGAAGGGGAGGAGCCCCTGCCGCCAGAAGGGGAGGAGCCCCTGCCGCCTTGGCCGCCAGAAGGGGAGGAGCCCCTGCCGCCTTGGTCACCTCTGCCTCCACCACCACCACCCGAGGGAGAGGAGCAGGAGCTGCCACTGCCTCCACCACCATCACCCGGGGGAGAGGAGCAGGAGCTGCCTCTGCCTCCACCACCGCCCAAGGATGCCAGCCTCGCACCGCCCAAGGATGCCAGCCTCGCACCGCCCAAGGATGCCAGCCTCGCACCGCCCAAGGATGCCAGCCTCGCACCGCCCAAGGATGCCAGCCTCGCACCGCCCAAGGATGCCAGCCTCACACCGCCCAGGGATGCTACGCCCGCTCCACTCAGGGATGCCACGCCTGGATCGCCTGGGGCTGCCTGTGGCTCCGCATCGCCTGGGGCTGCCTGTGGCTCCGCATCGCCTGGGGCTGCTTGTGGCTCCGCATCGCCTGGGGCTGCTTGTGGCTCCGCGACGCCTGGGGCTGCCTGCTGCTCCGCACGCCTGGGGCTGCCTGCTGCTCCGCATCGCCTGGGGCTGCCTGCTGCTCCGCATCGCCTGGGGCTGCCTGTTGCTCCGCATCGCCTGGGGCTGCC
Organism: Acipenser oxyrinchus oxyrinchus; assembly: GCA_030684275.1. Taxonomy (NCBI): domain Eukaryota; kingdom Metazoa; phylum Chordata; class Actinopteri; order Acipenseriformes; family Acipenseridae; genus Acipenser; species Acipenser oxyrinchus. Next base: position 3,394,933 of record CM060295.1, read on the forward strand.
TTTTGCTCCATACAGGATACAGGGTACGAGGGAGAAGTGGAGCTCCGCTGCCGCCTCTATGGCCAGGGCTCCCCTCCCGAAGTTCGCCTCCCGAGGGTCCGCTGCTGCCGCCGCCTCCCGAGGGTCCGCTGCTGCCGCCGTCGCCTCCCGAGGGTCCGCTGCTGCCGCCGTCGCCTCCCGAGGGTCCGCTGCTGCCGCCGTCGCCTCCCGAGGGTCCGCTGCTGCCGCCGTCGCCTCCCGAGGGTCCGCTGCTGCCGCCGCCGCCTCCCGAGGGTCCGCTGCCACCGCTGCCTGGGGTCACTGCAGGCTTCGCTTTGCTTGGGGTCGCTACACTGTGGCGGAGCTCCATGAAGGGAGCTGCCGGACATGAAGAAAGGGGGAGGTGAGGAGACCACCTCCACCACAGCCCGACCACCACCCGGTGCCATAGCCCGGCGCCTGGAGGTTGGTTCCCTCAACCTGGGCTCCCAGACACCCAGGCTGCATGTCTGGACCTCTGGTCGCTGGGCCTGACTCCCAGGTCGCAGCACCACCAGGCACAGGAGGTCGCCTGGTCTCCTGCTCCGCTCCCCTGGTTGCCCAGACGCCGCTCCACAGTTGCCTGGGCTCGCACCTCTGCCTGGGGCTGCAGCCGACTGCTCGCCTGCCTGCGCTCCTGATGCCCCATCCACTACGCCTGGGTCCCCTGTCGCGGGTCTCGGTCCTGCCGGGAAGGCGCGGACTATGGACTAACCCTCCCTCAAGGATGGGAGAGGAAGGACAATAGGGGACTTGAGGGAGGGTGGATGGCTTTCAAAGGGGGAGGTCAGGAGACCAGCTCCCCAGCCGCACTTTCAGCGGCAGGATAGGGTGTGGCAGGAGCCCGGAAGAGGGAGCTGCCGGCCACAAAGAGTTGGGGGTGCCAGAGATTCCACCATGGCCACCCCCAGAAACAACTTGCTTCCCCTCTTCCGGGACTTTGAGACTGAGGGGGAGGTGGCCGTTAGGGCCATGTGTGCGTGCACAAGGGGATATGTAACAGGGCGAGGTGCCCTGTACATTGTTTTGTTTATTTATTTTAGATCGGGGTCTCCTCCTCCGCCCCTGTGTTTATTTTGTATTGTTTATTTATTTTTATTGTATTATTTTAGATGACGGCGAGCGCCGTATAATTTGTTTAGTGACGGCGTTGCCGTTTGTTTGTTTATGTTTTGTTTTGTTACGTGGATGGGAAGCCCCATCCACGTAGTAATTAATAAACTCGTGCAGATTGTGGCCGAGGGGTAATAGAATAATTAATTGCAAGTTAGTTAAACCCCTCGGCCACAATATAAAAAGGCTGCAGCTCTCTAGCTCGCGGTGGTTTGTTGTGAGAGCGAGAGCAACGTGAAAGAACATAGGAACAGTGAAGGCAATCTGCCCAGCCTGACCTGTGTTTGTATTGTTTATTTTGTGTGCGAGATTTGTTTTTGTTTAACCGTTTATTTTGCTCTGTGAGCGTGTTTTTGTTCAAATATTTTATTTCTTTTTGTGATTTAAAAATAATAAAAACGGCACAAGCGCCTGTTGAACTGCAGTACTTGCCTGGTGTCAGTGATCCTTCCTGCTTCTGCTTGACGTCACCGCACAGTCATCCCTGCCACAGTGATATATTGTAACAATTGTAAGTTGCCCTAGATAATGGCGTCTGCTAAGAAATAAATAATAATAATAATAATAATAACAACAGCAGACAGAGAAAAGACAGCGTTCACAACAGGCAGTAGCCTGTACCACTTCAAGGTTATGCCAATGGGTCTCGTCAATGCTCCTGCAACCTTTCAAAGGTTAATGGAGTTGGTGCTCAGTGGACTTCATTGGAAAACCTGTTTAGTGTACCTTGATGATGTGTTCATCTTCAGCCGCTCTTTTGAGGAACATCTGCAGCACCTGGAGGAAATCCTCTCACTTCCAATCTACTGGCCTGAAGCTAAATCCATCCAAATCCTGTCTTGCTTGGGACCATGTTGTTTTCCTTGGGCACATTGTCTCCAGACAGGGAATAAGACCTGATCCCCGGAATGTGAAAAGTGCTGCAGAGTGGCCAGTCCCACGCACACCAACAGAAGTGCGAGCTTTCCTAGGACTTTGTTCCTACTATAGGAAGTTTATCAAAAACTTTGCACATCATGGAGTCCCATTACACAAGCTGACTGAAAAGAATACTGCTTTTCAGTGGACCGCTGCATGCCATGATGCATTCTGTTACCTGAAGGATGTCTTGCTCTGTCATTGGAGCTGTACTTGCTGTCCAAAACCATTGTCAGTCAGTCATTACATATGCCAGCCATGTTCTAACAAAGACAGAGAGGAAGTGGTCAACATATGAGAGGGAACTTTAGGCTATCGTTTGGGCTGTTCGTCATTTTCGACATTATCTCTACAAACAGCCTTTTGTCATTGTCACCGACCACAAGCCACTGTTGGGCTTAAGAAAGATCCCAATAGATAGTGACTGGACAGGACAACGTGCAAGATGGGCACTTGAACTTGACCTGTACGACTGGGTGGTTGTCCACCATGAGGGACACAGCCATGCAAATGCAGATGCGCTCTCCCACCGTCCACCTGCAATCACAACAGCAGTCACTCCAGCAGTCACGTCAGAGTCCTGTTACACCTACGTCCTGTGAAAGCACATCAGCTGTCCAAACACCACCTCTTAGCTACGGCTGCACTAGCGCCCGACCTCCAGACCACCACAACAGTGATGAAGTGCTTACTCCAACTCTCAACACAGAGCCATTAAGAGAGGACCCTTCATCCAAACTCATCTTTGCACTCTCAAATGATGGACAAGACAGCAACAGCAGGACCCCATATTAGCTGAAGTCATACAATGGAAGACAGAGGAAGGCCACAGACCCCCTCATTGGCAAATGAAAAACAAAGATTCATCTTTAAAGAAACTGTGGCAAGAATTTCACAGACTTACCTTTTATGATGGCTTACGGTGCTGGAAGGCGTACTGCACTGCATCCAGAGATACTGTCTACCAGGTCATAGTGCCTCAGTGCTTAATAAAGGAAGCGTTTTGGTTCCTACATGGTGACCCGGTTGCTGGACACTTAGGTGCTGAAAAGACCTTGCAACATGCATATCAGCTGTGCTACTGGCCATTCATGTCACGCAAAATACAAGCATGGTGTGAGAAGTGTATGTCTTGTCAAGCTAGGAGAGCTCCTGTGCCAAGACAACGAGCACCTATGAAGTGTGGTCCCTGACGAGCCATTTCAAAAAGTGGCTGCTGATATTCTAGAGCTCCCAGACCAACAAGCTACATCTGTAGCAAAATGCTTGTTTGAGAGCTACATTAGGGAGCATGACATTCCTGAACGTCTGCATACAGACCAGGGACGTCAGTTTGAGTCAGACCTCAATGACACCATCTATGTCAGTTGCTTGGTGTCAAGAAGACCAGAACAAGCCGATATCATCCACAAGGGGATGGTACAGTTGAATGTTTTAACAGAACTCTTATTGATCAGCTAGCAAAGACACTGTTAGAACATTCTGGGATGACTATTTAAACCCAGTTGCTCTAGCTTATAACACCAGCACTCACTCAAGCACTGGATTTACCCCTTTTTTCTGACACATGGGAGAGAAGCGAGGTTGCTGGCCATTATGATGTTCCGCTCTGAGCCACATGTAGCCAAGGCCACCCCTGGAACACCGTCAGAATATGCTGCCTTACTTAAAGACGTTTCAAGTTGCTTTCAAGTCTGCTGCCGAAAATAACCACCATGCTAGGCTGCAGCAAAAGCGTGCATATGACCAACATGTCAGGCATAACCCCTATCAACAACTTTATCTGGTGTGGTTACATGACCCTACTATGGCCCGAATGAAGCTTTCCCCTCACTGAAAGGGGCCTTATGAGATTCTGGACTGTCTTGGATCCACTGAAGATGACCCAGGTGTGAACTACAGGATTCGATACTTGCTGGAACCTCAGGTGGTACATTATAATCACCTTCGGAAATACACCTCCCCTGTACCTCAGCATGTGAGGACGAGATTGGCAGAACACCAGTCTATCCCTAAAGAGACACCACAGTTAACAGCTTTGTTGGGAGCCTTGCCCTTTAGCTGTCCAGACAATTGACTGTGAGCACTGTCCCTGAACAACCTAGGAGCCAGTCAAACCCATCAGTGAGGGACTCACTCACCACCAGGGACTAACTTGCACCGTTCCCCAGTAACATGCAGAGGGCCTACAGCTCCAACTGCAATTTCTCCAAGTCCTGTAGTCCATCATGAGAGACAAATCAAACCCCCAAAACGCTGTCAAGATTTTGTAATGTCTTCAACTTAACATTAACATTTATATTTACAAAATCAGTAATTCATGTAAAACAACGTTAACAAAATATTATTAATAATACATGAACATACTTACTGTTAAAAGGCTAGCAGGTATGATGATTAAACTCTCCTAGTAGCATTAAGCTTGCTGTATAGTATTGCTTAATAGTGTATGCGTGTTTGCCTTCTAATTGTTTGTAGAAAGTTATTTAAAGGTTTTGTATTCGTAAGCTTAATTGACAAAACCACTGTGTGGGGTGGAGCAGTTGTTGACACCGTGTGAGCTGTTTTAATAAAACTGTCAGATTGTAATCTGTGTGCATCCCACTGAGTTGTTGATTTCTTCACCACATCTGAACCCAAATATTACAATTGTAAGTAAAAAACGTGATTTGGTATAATTTAATGATAACGATATTACTAATACATGAATCATGATTATAGCATTAGTTTTTAAATATTCTGTAAATATTTCATCTAATAATTAAACAGTACAATGTGGGTCTGTCAGGTCTTGTTTTCAAAAAATATCGGCACTGACATTATATAAAAACCAATGGAATACTGTGTGTGTGTGTGTGTGTGTGTGTGTGTGTGTGTGTGTGTGTGTGTGTGTGTGTGTGTGTGTGTGTAATAGAGAGAGAATACATGCATGTCTCCAGTCTTATGTGGTTTTCACGATCACTTTGCATTAAGTTCCAGCCCAAATTGTAAATATTTATTACTACCTTAACCTTATCTTTTCGCCTATTGATTCTCTCCATTGCCACTGTACTTTATGCATCCCTTCCTGCAATTATGGGGCAGTGTGTTCCGGGCTTAAGGTTACAAATTGTTAAAACAAGTGAACAAATCTCATTCATAACCACATGTATATAAAAGTCTAAAATATTTTCAGAACATACAAATATTGAATGATCTAAACCCTCCTTTTCCTCAGTGCAAATTAACTCCTGATAAATTATGACAATTAACACAAATTTGCTTTTAAATTCTCACGCAAACAAAAGAAATAGTCTCAAGAAGCCCTGCTCGTTAAGATATTAACATTATTTCATAAATCACCTTATTTTCTGAAATCACATTAGGACGAAATGAAATAGGCACAACGACCGCTTTAAAATGCCAAAATCAATGCTACATACAGATTTCTTGATTAACACTGGAGTTATCATTTACTATGTTTTGAAAATCCTGCCTGGCACGCACACACACACACAAACTCACAAACGGACCCACGCACACACAAAGAGACAGTCACAATTTGTCACTACAATATAATTCCTTCTTCTTAGTGTCTGTGCTCATTTACTACATTCTTCCAGAGTTTAGTTTCATTAAAGCTACAGACAGACAGACAGACAGACAGACAGACAGAGAGAAAGACAGACAGAGCCCCACAATCCTATTCAGTTTGACGCTACAATATAATCCCTTCTTCTTGGTGTCTGTGTTAGTTTACTACATTCTGAAAAAGAGTTTAGTTTCATTAAAGCTGCAGACAGACAGAGAGACGGACGGACGGACGGACGGACGGACGGACGGACGGACAGACAGAGACCCACAAACCTGTTCAGTTCACTACAACATGATTCCTTCTTCTTGGTGTCTGTGTTTGTTCTGTTTTTTACCCTGTGCAGTTTCTGATTGCAGTCAGGGTTGAATTTAACCCCCTGTGTACCTGCCTGTTTTTCTTTCAGAAATGTCAACGATTTCAGAAGAGGATTCCACAACTCTGATAAGCGAGCAACCATACAACGGTGAGAGAATCACAAACACACACACACAAACAGGCAGGCAGACAGACAGACAGACAGACAGACAGACAGACAGACAGACAGACAGACAGAGACCCACAATCCTGTTCAGTTCACTACAACATGATTCCTTCTTCTTGGTGTCTGTGTTTCTTCTGTTTTTCGCCCTGTGCAGTTTCTGATTGCAGTCAGGGTTGAATTTAACCCCCTGTGTACCTGCCTGTTTTTCCTGTTTTTCTTTCAGAAATGTCAACGATTTCAAAAGAGGATTCCACAACTCTGATAAGAGAGCAACCATACAACGGTGAGAGAATCACAAACACACACACACAAACAGGCAGGCAGACAGACAGGTAGGCAGACAAATACACAGACAGGCACACAGAGAAACAGGCAGTGGCACTACAATGTCAATGCAATAATGGTTCTGTATTACACTGAGGGGCAATGGCAGCACAACTGTATATTTGTATGTGTCTTTTGAAGCATTTTGTCTTATTATTATTATTTGTTTATTTAGCAGACGCCTTTATCCAAGGCGACTTACAGAGACTAGGGTGTGTGAACTATGCACCAGCTGCAGAGTCACTTACAATTACATCTCACCCGAAAGATGGAGCACAAGGAGGTTAAGTGACTTGCTCAGGGTTACACAATGAGTCAGTGGCTGAGGTGGGATTTGAACCGGGGTCTCCTGATTACAAGCCCTTTTCTTTAACCACTGGACCACACTGCCTCCTTACACTGCCTCTTTCTCTCTCGCCCCCTCCTTCTCTCTCCCTCTCTCTCCCCTCCTTCTCTCCCTCTCTCTTTCTCTCCATCTCCCTCTCTCTCTCCAGTCTCCACTCAGAAGGCACAGCCTCGCACCCTGCTGTTAATGAAGCGCTATTGGATTCTGCTTGTGACCCCGTTCTGCGCTGTGATTATTGGGGTGCTGCTATTCACCCTCACTCTGCACCTGCAACACAGGAGAGGTGAGTACAGACTAGAACACAAGGGGAGAGTGCAGACTAGAACATGAGGGGAGAGTACAGACTAGAACACAAGGAGAGAGTACAGACTAGAACACGAGGGGAGAGTGCAGACTAGAACACCAGGGCAGAGTGCAAACTAAAACACGAGGGGAGAGTACAGACCTGAACATGAAGAGAGAGTACAGACTAGAACACGAGGGGAGAGTGCAGACTAGAACATGAGAGAGTACAAACTAGAACATGAGGAGAGAGTACAGACTAGAACACAAGGAGAGAGTGCAGACTAGAACACCAGGGCAGAGTGCAGACTAGAACATGAGGAGAGAGTACAGACTAGAATACGAGGGGAAAGTGCAGACTAGAACACTAGGGGAGAGTACAGACTAGAAAATGAGGGGAGAGTGCAGACTAGAACACGAGGGGAGAGTACAGGCTAGAACATGAGGGGAGAGTACAGACTAGAACACGAGGGGAGAGTACAGACTAGAACACGAGGAGAGAGTACAGGCTAGAACATGAGGGGAGAGTACAGACTAGAACACGAGGGGAGAGTTCAGACTAGAACACGAGAGGAGAGTACAGACTAGAACACAAGGGGAGATTGCAGACTAGAACATGAGGAGAGAGTGCAGACTAGAACACGAGGGGAGAGTACAGGCTTGCACAAGAGAGGAGAGTACAGACTAGAACAGGAGGGGAGAGTACAGACCATGGTAGCCCTTGATAGCCATTGGTAAAGATGTGTCTTATTAAACTCACAGTAAAATCAGGAATGGATCAAACTGCTATGCAACAGGAGTCTTATTTCCATCCCTGCATTGTAACTGCAATTTAATATCACTAGACTAGACTGTAATTATATTGTAACTGCAGTTAGTTAGTTCTAGAATTAGACTGCATGAACGGCAGTTTCACCCATTCCAGGTTTTACTACCAGCTTGATTAGCCACAGTGTGTATAGTGTGTATTAGGTGTGTCTTATTATTAAACTCATAGTACCTTATTACCATCCCTGTAGCTGACAGTTGTCTGTCTGTGTGTGCGTTGTCTGGGTGTCTGTCTGTCTGTCTCTGTGTCTGTCTGCATGTCTGTCTGTCTGTGTGTGTGTCTGTGTGTGTCTCATACAGAGCTTAAATATCGACTACAGGAGCAGAAGAAACAGGAGAGAATGAAAATCTTTCGCAGGTAAAAAAAAATATATATATAAGATCTTCAGGGTTGGGGTTGGGGTTAGAGTTGGTATATATATATATATATATATATATATATATATATATATACCATATACCATATATAAACCAACTCTAACCCCAACCCTAAAGATCTTTAAAAAAGTAAGTAACTTCAACTGTGTAATTTTTTCCAATCCCCCTCCTGTCCTGTTTGCTGATGTTCTGCGTCAATCATTGTGAGCGGTTCTGGGTTCTGTTTCTCCTCCTCTAATGTCGAGTTCTTATCATTTTAATATCTGACTTCACCTGGCTTTCAGAAGCTTGTCTGGAGAATCCTAACTGTCGGGTGCTAAAAACGCCTTCCTCATGCCATTTAAATCCTTTGCCAGCTCCACCTACATCTGAAACTTTACTTCTCTTTCTATCTATCTATCTATCTTTCTATCTATCTATCTATCTATCTATCAATCTATCGACTTATTTTGCCTGGCTGAGTGAGTGCAGAGTGGAGTGGTTGTGAGTGTGGGAGCTGCTGGCAGGTTTGTTGGTCTTTTCCTCTTTTGTCTTGTATTGTTTAAAGTGTCCTGTTAAACAGTTCTACTGTGCTGAGCTGACGCTCTGTCAGCGTCAGTGTGCAGGATGGCCGGGACAGGAGGGAGGCCGCCTCCCAACTTTCCGTCGAGGGTTTTATCCCTTTGGAGGAATGTGTACCCGCTATTGGGGATGTAGTCGGCTGTGACAACGTAAAATCAGCTTCTCGCATGAGCGGGTCGATTGTAGTTTTTTTAGGTCAGCTGAGCTAGTATCTGTGGATGTAGAAAAGGGGATTGTTGTGAATAACACTTTTCTCCCAGTAATTTTAGCTGTCCCCCGCTGGGAAAATCACCCTCTCTAATGTTCCCCCTTTCCTGAAAAATGAGGTGATAGAGAGGGAGCTGGCTAGATATGGGCAGCTCATGTCCGGGCTGAAGAGAATCCCTTTAGGCTGCAAGTCACCACACCTTAAACATGTCATTTCATTCAGAAGGCAGTTGTTTATGATTTTAAAAAACATCGATGAAGATCTTAACATTACGCTTAAGTTTAAGGTGGATGGCAGTGATTATGGCATTTATGCAACCTCTGACTCGATGAAGTGTTTCAGATGTGGGACTGAAGGTCACATTGTGAAAAACTGTCCCGAGAAAGAGAGTAGGGAGCGGGATGGGAGACGAGTGCTGATAAGCAGAAGCCAGGACCGGCCGGTGCTTTCGGATCAGTACCTGCGGGCAGCAGGGAGGGAGAGCAGGCTAGTGGCAGCGGGCAGCTGAGCACCAGACACCGCGGACACAGGAGGAAGGCAGTGACGCTGTGTTGGGGGTCGGAAAGCCAAACCAAAATAGCGAAGATACTGCGAAAGCAAAACAAATTCATTCTGAAAGTGGTGCGGGCATGGGGGAAGCAAAGAATGGTATAAACAATAAAACTACTGACTGTGAGGGCACAGACAGTCACGGAACAGAGGGAGAGAAGGAGCAAATTGAAACAGAGACAGTGTCTAATGTATGGGGAGATGTGCAGATACAGGTAGAAGGGGTAAAGTCCGCGGAGGACAGTGAGGTTTTTAGATTGCCAGGATTGCCTGGAGTGCTGTTTCTAGTGTGTGGAGCTCTCTTCTTGCCTGGAGCGCTATTTCTAGTGTATGGAGCTCGTTTCTTGCCTGGAGCCCTGTTTCTAGTGTGTGGAGCTCGCTTCTTGCCTGGAGCGCTATTTCTAGTGTATGGAGCTCGTTTCTTGTCTGGAGTGCTGTTTCTAGTGTGTGGAGCTCGCTTCTTGCCTGGAGCCCTGTTTCTAGTGTGTGGAGCTCGCTTCTTGCCTGGAGCGCTATTTCTAGTGTATGGAGCTCGTTTCTTGTCTGGAGTGCTGTTTCTAGTGTGTGGAGCTCGCTTCTTGCCTGGAGCGCTATTTCTAGTGTATGGAGCTCGTTTCTTGTATGGAGTGCTGTTTCTAGTGTGTGGAGCTCGCTTCTTGCCTGGAGCCCTGTTTCTAGTGTGTGGAGCTCGCTTCTTGCCTGGAGCGCTATTTCTAGTGTATGGAGCTCGTTTCTTGTATGGAGTGCTGTTTCTAGTGTGTGGAGCTCGCTTCTTGCCTGGAGCCCTGTTTCTAGTGTGTGGAGCTCGCTTCTTGCCTGGAGCGCTATTTCTAGTGTATGGAGCTCGTTTCTTGTCTGGAGTGCTGTTTCTAGTGTGTGGAGCTCGCTTCTTGCCTGGAGCCCTGTTTCTAGTGTGTGGAGCTCTCTTCTTGCCTGGAATGCTGTTTCTAGTGTGTGGAACTCGCTTCTTGCCTGGAGTGTTGTTTCTATTGTGTGGAGCTTGCTTCTTGCCTGGAATGCTGTTTCTAGTGTGGGGAGCTTTCTTAGTGTGGGAAGCACACCGTATGGGAAGCACACCCTTTGAAAGTCATGTGGCTGCTTTTGTGATTCTCACTTCCACCCTTTGATTGGTCAGTTTGTTTATTTTGGGCTGTGCCCGAGTCCAGGTGTGGTGTTTCTCATTGGTTGTCTCATCCAAAGACGGCCCCTTGTTCTCAATCGGTCAGCTATTTCGCCCCCTGAGATGGACTGTTTTCTGTCCGAAGTGTCAAAGCACCTAAAACTGTCTGGCTTGCCTTGTGCAAGATACTACTGGAGCCAAAAGATTCATTCAGAGATGGAGGAAGATCAAACACTTGTCCAGCTGTTAGTTTATGACCCTTTTTTAAAAGCATTCTTTGTCAATGGGGGAGTTTGTGACCAGAAGCCAAGTAGACACAGAGAATGGCTTAGGACCCCTATATACTCAATTTCTGTTAATTTCATACCCAGAATGATATTACTCATCATTTTAAACCTTTTTTTTTGACTGAAATAATCCAAGGGAGAGTATTGCACATTCAGGCTTGTTTGAAAAATAAAATGTTTAATTGTATTATTGTTATGCTCCCAATATGGGCGAGAACAAGAAGATTTGTTTCAGATCCTGAATGATGTTTTAGAAGACTGCAAGCTAGAGGAAGTGGTTTTATTAGGTGGAGATTTTAACTGTACAGAAAATAAACTGATTGGCAGGAATAGTTCAGAGCTTCATCCCGGATAAGTCAGGAAGCTGGTTTCAGTGTTAGCTGCTCATGACCTAGGTGATGTGTAGAGATCAACACACAGCACAGATAGACAGTACACTTGAGCTAATGGCAGCGCAGGGCACTTTTCCTTAGAAAGGTTGGATAAATGTTATCAATCAATCAATCAATATTTATTTTATATAGCGCCTTTCATAGTGGACCACCATAACAAAGCGCTTTACAAGGTAGTGAAAAACAGTGCATAATACATTAATTACAGTGAAATACAGGGCATAGTACATTAAATACAAACATTAAAAAAAAATGCAAATACATTAAATACAAGCATATTACATTAAATACAAGGCTAGGATGTGAATTCTAAAATTTGTGGATGCTTGTGTCATACAATCATACAAATAAGATGGAGTGAAAAACCTGAAATAGCAATTTAGACAACAGCTAATAACAGATATCAGACTTAAAGAGCATTAAAAGCAAGAGAGAACAAGTGGGTCTTGAGAGTTGATTTGAAGCGAGTGACTGTGGGAGCTACACGCACTAAAGCTGGGAGAGAGTTCCAGAGAGTCAGGGCCATAATTATTATTATTATTTATTTCTTAGCAGATGTCCTTATCCAGGGCGACTTACAATTGTTACAAGTTATTACATTATTTTTACATACAATTACCCATTTATACAGTTGGGTTTTCACTGGAGCAATCTAGGTAAAGTACCTTGCTCAAGGGTATGGCAGCAGTGTCCCTAGTCCAGAGGCCTAACCACTACTCCACACTGCTGCCCAAGCTAAAAGAGCGCTCTCCGACTGTGGTGCACTTTTGCTTGGGTATAACAAGCAGGCCTGAGTCAGAGGACCTCAGCTTGCATGCAAGGACATAGCTGGTAATCAGGTTGGAGAGATACTCTGGCCCTGTGTGATGAGGGGCCTTGTAGGCAAGCAGAAGAATTTTGAAAGTAATCCTGAACTTTACAGGTAGTCAGTGCAGCTGGGCAAGACGGGGTAATGTGATCATGGTTTTTACATCTGGTAAGGATCCTAGCAGTGGCATTTTGAACCAGCTGCAATCGGTTTATGGCGCGTGACGGAAGACCACCATAGAGAGAGTTGCAGTAGTCAAGTCGAGAGGAGATGAATGCATGACAGTATCAGAGTATGCAGGGAAAGGTAGGGACGGACCTTTGAGATGTTTCGGAGGTGGTAGAAGGAGAAATTTGACTAAGAGGAGATTTGGGCATCAAAGGAGAGGTTACTATCCAGAAGTACACCAAGGCTTTGTACAGTGGGGGAAGGCAGCAGCAGACAGTTTCCGAGGTTCAAGGCAGCAATATTGAGATTCTTGAGTTGAATTTCCGATCCTACTAGAAGTTGTTCAGATTTGTTAGTGTTGAGCTGGAGAAAATTGGCAGACATCCGGCCTCTATGTCTTGGATGCAAGCTGAGAGCCGGACCATGGCAGAGGAAATCCAGGGTCTAGTTTTAGTTACAGCTGGGTGTCATCTGCATAGGAGTGAAACATGAGGCTATGTTGGCGGATGAGGTGACCCAAGGGAAGTATGTAGACATTGAAGAGAAGAGGCCCAAGAACAGACCCTTGGGGGACACCGCAAGTGAGCGGGTTTGCGTCAGCACTGCTTCCATCATAGAAAACAGACTGCATGCGTCCAGACAGGTAAGAGGACAGCCAGGAGAGACAGGTTCCAGAGATCCCAGCATACTTGTGAAGGAGGTCAAATAGAATGCTATGCTCTATGGTATCAAAAGCAGCAGTTAGGTCCAGGAGGACAAGGACAGCGGGAGCAGCAGCATCCACATTCAGCAGAAGATCATTTACAATCCGGAGCAAAGCAGTTTCAGGACTGTGATGCGGCCGGAAGCCAGATTGCAGAGATTAAAGCAGATTGTTATCTGTGAGATGTTTCGTCAGCTGGCTGCCTACAGCCCTTTCAAGAGTTTTGGAGAGAAGAGGAAGATTGGATATAGGATGGAAATTAAATAAGATGATGATGTTTATAAGCATCATTTAAATGTATTTATTAAGTCAGTGATCTGCCCTACTGTTTTTTCAGATAACAGTAGCGTGATTTTAGGTATGGTTAAAACCTTTCCAAGGGTTTATTCTTCTTATTGGCATTTTAATACAAGATTACTGCAAATGCTCAATTTCTGAAATGTTTTAAGATTTTTTGGGAAAGGTGGAGAAGGCAAAAAGTGCCTTTTCTTCCCTGAGATGTAACCAAGGTACAAATAAAAATGCTTCATCAGCAGTACACTAAAAACATTACAAAAAGTACTTGTGAAGTAATGAAAGAGCTGGAGGCAGACATTACTTATCTCCACAGAACTCTGGAGTCTAGCTATGATAATGGGCGGTTTGAGGACCAAAGACTAAGAAGAGGTACAAGGCACACTGTCACAGATGGGTGCACCAATTTTTTTTTAATTGCTTTGGGAAAAAAGACAGCTCAGAGCAAAGTGATCCACTGTCTTTGTACAGCAGCTGAACAATTGTTGATTGACCCTGGGGAGATCCGGAGTTATGCTGTGGACTTCTACACGGACTTGTTCATGGTGGAGGCTGTGGACGAGTCAGAGGGAGCCCAGGGTTTCTTTGAGGGTCTGACCCAGGTACCTGAAGAGGGGAAAGAGAGGCTTGAGGGAGAGCTGACAGTGCAAGAGCTTTCTGAAGCTCTGGATGTTCTGAACACAGGAAAGACTATTTCAGTGCTTTTTTTTTCTGAAAGCATACGAGAACTCACTGCCTTTAAGCTGCAGGCAAGCAGTACTGACTCTGTTGCCAAAAAAAAGGAGACCTGTGCAACATTAAGAACTGGCGTCCAATAAGTCTCCTCTGCTCGGACTATAAGATTTTGGCAAAAGCTTTAGCAAACCACTTATATACTGTAATAGGTTCTATTGTAAAGTTTGAACAAACTTACTGTGTACCTAATATGTCTATTTACAGTAGTTGTAACTACACTCATGACATGCAAGTTCTAAATAATTGCCAAAAACTGTTTAATAGAGTTTCATCTGCAAAAATGAACTGGGGGTAAAGTACAGGTTTTTTAATAGAGACTGGGATGGCAGCAGGCCGCCATATCTCCCAGCAGGATTTCAGTGGACCAAACAAGTGTTTAGGTACCTGGGAGTATTTTTGGGAAGAGATGGAGCTGATAAACATAACTGGGAGGGAGTGCTGGAGCAAGTGAAGGGCAGATTGCAGAGCTGGCACTGGCTCCTTACTAAGTTGTCATTTAGAGTGTTTGTAATTAATAACTTGGTTACATCAATGTTATGGCACAGACTGAGGTGTCCAGATCCCCCAGTGACTGCTGAAAGAAATTCAGAAAGTGCTTCCTGATTTTTTTCTGGGATCACCTGCACTGGATCAAGCAGAGTGTGTTTTATCTGCCTCTAGCTGAAGGGGGTCAAGGCCTGGTAGATATGTGTAGTAAAGTGGTGTCTTTTAGACTACAGTCTCTGCAGAGGCTGCTGTATTGCCCTGAGCTTCTCCCTGGAAAGCTCTGGTGTTTGCTTTCCTTCGTAGGGTTGGGAAACTAGGCTTTGATAGGTGTTTTTACTGAACTTCGAGAAACCGACCATCAAAGTTTTACCTTTATTTTTTCCAAGGACTAGTAAGTGTTTGGAAATCATTTAGAGTTCATCGTGATTTTACTTCTCTACCGTTGTTTTATCTTTTAGAAGAACTGCCTGTTTTTAACCCAGCCCTGGTCTGTCCACTAGGAGTGGAGGGAGGAAATCAGGCCAGCCTGGAGGGCACTGTACAAACCCCCTCTACCTAAAAGGAGACCTGCAGTGGAGACTCCTGCACACCATTCTCACAGTAAACTTATCTCTGCATAATAGAGCCAAGAGTCACTGATAAATGCCCCTTTTGCAGAGAGAGAGAGAGAGACTGCGTTCCACTGTTACATGTCTTGCCAGAGACTCTCCCCACTGTTTGCACGAATACAGTCCTTTTTCAAGGGGTTAGTACCATACATTAAAACGAAGAGAAATCGATGCCAACTAGCAAACTTGATTTTGTGACAAGTTAAATTAGCAATTTTAAAAAGCAGGAAACACAAGGTGGATGGGACTCAGGGTTGCCAACTCCCTCCAGAATTTATGGACACTTTAAGCCAGGTCAGGTTTTTAACTCGCCTCTCTAACCGCAAATTAATTGATTTTATTGAACATGCAACGTGAGTGTGAATTGCATGAGAAGCTTCAATAAACGTGTTCAGTTGTTTAATTGCTGTGGCAATTCTATCCGGAGACCATCATAACATATACTAAAATGATATTGCTTGAAATGTTATATGAAAAAACAATATGTATCAAAATAGTGCAATTCCAAACAAGACAAAATGAGGGTCCACCGCAAAGTTGCAGAAGTAAAACAATGTACAATGTATCGCATATGATAAATATTTGCATACTGTTTTCTTAATGTTTGAAAAATATGATATATTCAGTTAAAAATTATGAAAAATACTGAAAACAGCATAACGTACCAGATTTGAATGGGCACTTCCGTGCTTTCTTAGTGGAAGTTGTTTAGAAATTGTTTAGGCATCTGCGAGCAGGCGCATTTTGGTTGTTCGCCTCAAGATGCATTGAGCATAACTAGCAATGCACAAGAAAAGGCGGACTGGGAAATGGCAGCAACAATTGCAACTGTTTAAAACATGATTTCAAAAGTTCTTAACAAATTGATGCAACTCTAAGTCGCAATTGTCTGCAGCTTTCATACATCTCATTATAATGTTTGAGAACACTCATTTGCTCTCTCTCTCTCTCTCTCTGCTAAACTGCTGCTGCAAAGCATTCCCTAAAAAGTTGCAAATAGCATCGCGCCTGTTTAGTACATTTTGCCCAAGACTTCCGACTCGTTTGCAACTGGTTTGTGACTATTGCGGCAGGCGCAATACAAGTAACCCTACCCCTGGTGTGTGGGTGGGGTTGTGTGTATAATGGAGGAGGACACACTCAAATTGTTTTTGTGACTGTAATGTGCTTTGATAAGATAATTTAATTGCATTTTATATCTGATTTTTGGTAATAGTAATATGAATGTGTTTTTGTTATTTCTGTTTTTCTTTTGGTATTGGTTAAAATAAAGTATATCAAAGTAAAAAGAAGTATCTATCTATCTATATCTATATCTATGTAGTGTGTGTGTGTGTGTGTGTGTGTGTGTGTGTGTGTGTGTGTGTATATATATATATATATATATATATATATATATATACTGTATATATATATATCTATTTGAAGCTGTTCACTGTTTAATTTTAGGAGAATAATTGTTTTCTATTTGGCTGCTTTTCCTCTTCAGTTTCTTTGCAGAGAAGACCAATGGGAACGGCTTAGATTCACACAGCTTCAAGCACAGTGAGTGATCAACATAATAGTGTTTCTGTTCTGCCCTGGCTAAAACTAAACCTCCTAGCATGCTTTCTCACCTGCAGCAATGATGAGGGATGCTGGGAGCTGTAGTTCATTAACTCCAATGAGCGACACTCAGCACAACGATACAGACCTCTGTTACTATATGATACATCATGTAAAGAAAGCATCACGATTCTTGGACACAGTGAATTGGTACAGCCCTAAACCTTGTTGTCAGTGATTGGCTGGTTTGTCACATGTGGTTCATTCTGCTTGGTAGATGCTGTGCACAGAGACCAGGATGATGCTGTCTCTTATGAAAATGTGGATAATGGCGACTCAAATCAGATTCCAGCCCTGCAGGAAGACTGCAATGTCTACATGAAGGAGGAAGAGGAGGGTAGGTTAAAACAGCAGCTTCATACGAAAATGCAACAGGCGTTTCAATCATTCTTAGAACAGGCGTTTCAATCTGTAATTGTTTCAAATTCACTCTTTATCTTTTTCTGTCTCAGTCTGTCACATCCTGGGGACTTTTTAAAAAGTTTAAAGCAAACCCTGTGGCCTCAATAGAGCTCTCAGAATCATGTCAAAATCTAAACTCTATAGCAGGTACATCAGAGTGGAGCCATTATTATTATTATTATTATTATTATTATTATTATTATTATTATTATTATTAACCTGCCCTCCTTCGCCCTGAAACACTCTGCCCCCTAGTGGATGGAAGAAATACAGCAGTAAAAAATTACACATATAACACAACATTTCTTTACATCCACTAGGGGGCAGAGTGTTGCAGATGGGGGGCAGGTAAATAATGGTATAAGACTGCTGTATTCAGGTCTGGTTTCACTAGGAGTTTAATAAGACACACCTGAACTTGTTACTTATACACACTGTGGCTAATCAAGCTGCTAGTGAAACCTGGAATGGGAGAAACTGCTGTGCAATAGGAGTCTTATTTCCATCCCTGGCTACATCTATAGATTACATCATCCCCGACGACAGTGAGACTGAGGCTGAGGGAGAGGGGGAGCGAGAGATGGTGCGAGAGGAAGAGAGGAATGCATTGGTTCAGGAGCAAGAACTGAGCTACCCAGAGAGCCAGAAGGAAAGAGGTACAAGAAGTGAGACTGTGTGTGTGTGTGTGTGGGGGGGGGTGTATCGCTGTATCAAGTGAGACTGTGTGTCAGTGTCTGTGAAACTATAATACCTAAACCCTTCTCTCTCTCCTCCCTTCTCTGTCTCAGATGAAGAGTCCTATGAGAATATGGAGAGTTCTGTGTATGCTGTCCCATTCAGTTGTGGCCCCCCCCACAGGACAGACAGGGTAACTGAACAGGAGGAGGAGGAAGGTATATTTCACTGCATTGCTATACTGAGCTATACTATTGTGCTATATTGTATCTACAGCGGTGGCCAAAAGTTTTGCATCACCTAGAATTTTAGGATTTCAGTATAACTTAAAAAAATGTATATGAACATAATTTAGATATTTTATTTTAACATCATGTAATGGAGTAAAGTAGAGAAAACATCCACAGAGAAAGCATGGCTATTTTTCAGAAATGTAGTACTAGAGACGCAAAACAAATACATCCTAAAAGTAGACAAATCAAAATCTAAAACAAAATGGCCAAAATGGTTTAATAGATCAATTAAAAAAAATATTCTGTGAAAAAAGGCACTTTACAGAGCTTAAAAGGGACCAAAAACAAAGTACACAGAAAGAGTACTTGCAACTGCAAACACAAGTCAAAAAGGAAGTTAGATAGAAAGGCCAAGAGAGATATAGACATGAGCATTGCTAAGGGGGTTAAAACCAATTCCAAAAAGTATTTCCAATATCACAACAGCAAAAGAACATGCAAGGCGGAAGTAAAATGTCAAAGAGATTCAAATAGCAACATCATAGATGAAGAGAAAAAAATAGCAAATATATTAAATGATTACTTTAAACAAGTTTTTACAAAGGAGGTGTGGCGAAGTGTCCAGCCCCTTTGTTTATTTATATATTTATTTATATATTTATTAATAATATATTTATTTATATTATGATTTTTATATGTTTATATTACGGCGAAGCACAGCGTATTTTAATTTTTTTGATCAGCTACTGATTATTTAGCTAGCTGACTGTCACGCAGCCTTACTAAACTCGTGCAGACTGTGGCCGAAGGGTAATAAGATAATTAACAGCTAGTTAACCCCTCGGCCAGAATATAAAAGCCAGCAGCTGTCCGCGCTCAGGGAGGAGGAGAGAGAGACTGAGCGAAGGCTATCGACCAGAGAAAAGGTACTCGTTACAGAAAAGCCATATTACTTAGTGTCTGTTTATTTGTTTATTTCTATTTGTTTGGCCAACGCGCCTTTTTGGTTTGTAGTGTTTTGTTTTGTTTTGTTTGAACTGTTTGTTTTATTTAATAAAATAGCTGATCTCCGTTGCGTTCCAGCTTTGCACCACCATTACCTGTTTTGGTTTCTTTTTCTGGTCCGTGACGTCACCACCCACATGCCACTCAGCAACTCGGTCACATAGCCTCCAGGAACCGGACCAGGAAAGAAAAGGGGCGGTTTTTTTTGTTGTTTTCTTGTGTTTGGGGGAAAAAAAAAGGAAGGCTGGAGAGACGGCTGTGGGGAACTGGAGGACCTCCTCGGTGGTCTGGAGGAGCAAGGCTGGTGCCTTGCTTGCAGGGTCTACGGGCACACTGTAGCAATCTGCCCCTTCCAGGACGAGGAGGAGGAACCGGCCCAGGAGAGGAAGGTGGGGAGAAGGAGCAGGAAGAGAAGGGGGAGAGGTAAGCTGCAGCAGCAACAGCAACCGCAGCAACAGCAGGAGGAGGTCGGGGATGAAGGTTGGGAGGTTTTCCTAAAGAACCTCGTGGTGGATTTATGCCCTGGCGGGGGGCATTTGGGCACACGTTGGCCATATGCCCTACGGAATATGAAGAGGGGGAACCAGCGCCCAGAAGGGGGGGAGCCCGTGCATCCAGCACCCAGAAAGTGGGAACTCGTGCGGCCACAGCCCAAGGGTGGGAGGCCCACAGGTCCAGAACCTAGGCCTCCAGCAGCAGAGGAAGAATACCTGCTGCCTCTGCTCCGCCACCTCCACCGCCAGGAGCAGAGCAGCGGGAGCTGCCTCTGCCTCCGCCACCTCCACCGCCAGGAGCAGAGCAGCGGGAGCTGCCTCTGCCTCCGCCACCTCCACCGCTAGGAGCAGAGCAGCGGGAGCTGCCTCTGCCTCCGCCACCTCCACCGCTAGGAGCAGAGCAGCGGGAGCTGCCTCTGCCTCCGCCACCTCCACCGCCAGGAGCAGAGCAGCGGGAGCTGCCTCTGCCTCCGCCACCTCCACCGCTAGGAGCAGAGCAGCGGGAGCTGCCTCTGCCTCCGCCACCTCCACCGCTAGGAGCAGAGCAGCGGAGC
This sequence comes from Acipenser oxyrinchus oxyrinchus, assembly GCA_030684275.1. NCBI lineage: Eukaryota > Metazoa > Chordata > Actinopteri > Acipenseriformes > Acipenseridae > Acipenser > Acipenser oxyrinchus. Next base: position 3,415,082 of record CM060295.1, read on the forward strand.
TGCCTCTGCCTCCGCCACCTCCACCGCTAGGAGCAGAGCAGCGGGAGCTGCCTCTGCCTCCGCCACCTCCACCGCCAGGAGCAGAGCAGCGGGAGCTGCCTCTGCCTCCGCCACCTCCACCGCTAGGAGCAGAGCAGCGGGAGCTGCCTCTGCCTCCGCCACCTCCACCGCTAGGAGCAGAGCAGCGGGAGCTGCCTCTGCCTCCGCCACCTCCACCGCTAGGAGCAGAGCAGCAGGAGCTGCCTCTGCCTCCGCCACCTCCACCGCTAGGAGCAGAGCAGCGGGAGCTGCCTCTGCCTCCGCCACCTCCACCGCTAGGAGCAGAGCAGCGGGAGCTGCCTCTGCCTCCGCCACCTCCACCGCTAGGAGCAGAGCAGCAGGAGCTGCCTCTGCCTCCGCCACCTCCACTAGCAGAGGGAGAGTACCTGCTGGTTCTGCCTCCACCAACGTGGGAGGACGGCTTACCGCTCCCACCTCCACCAGCAGAGGGTGAATACCTGCTGGTTCCGCCTCCACCGCCATGGGAAGGACTGCTCCTGCCCTGCCTCGCTCTGCCCAAGGATGCCTGCCATGCATCGCCTGGGGTTGCCTGCTGATCCGCATCGCCTAGGGTTGCCTGCTGCTCCGCATTGCCTGGGGTTGCCTGCTGCTCCGCATCGCCTGTGGAGCCACCAGTTGCAATGTACGAGGGAGAAGTGGAGCTCCTGCTGCCACCTCCATGGCCAGGGGCTCCCCTCCCGAGTTCGCCACCCGAAGGTCCGCTGCTGCCGCCTGGGGTTCGCTCCCATCTGGGGTCACCGCCAGTTCTGCTTCGCTTGGGAAGCTGCTGGCCATGAAGAAGGGGGGGGAGGTTAGGAGACCAGCTCCCCCTGCAGCAGTTTTGCTGCAGGGAATTGGGTGGCTGGAGCCCCAGAAGAGGGAGCTGACGGCTACAGAGGAGGAGGAGGAGGAGCCAGCCTGTGTACGGTCAGCCTAGCCGCTACAGCTGTTTGGCCGCCACCATTGGCCCGTTGCTGCCCCTGTTCCTGGGCAGGGACTTTGGGGACTAAGGGGGAGGTGGCCTTTAAGGCCATGTGTGCTGCACAAGGGGGCATATGTGATGGAGTGTCCCGCCCCTTTCTTTATTATTTATTTATATTATGATTTTTATATGTTTATATTACGGCGAAGTGCTGCATATTTTAATTGTTTTGCATTAAACCTTGTGAGGATGCGTGACTATTTAACTAACTGACAGTCACACATCCTTATTAAACTCGTGCAGACTATGGCTTGATTTTTTTGAGGATGCAACATTGACAATGGATAATTGCAAAGCATACGACATGGTTTATTTAGAGTTCCAGAAAGCTTTTGACAAAATCCCGCATAAAAGATTAATTCTCAAACTGAACGGAGTAGGGATTCAAGGAAATGCATGCACATGGATTAGGGAGTTGTTAATATGTAGAAAACAGAAAGTACTGATTAGAGGAGAAACCTCAAAATGGAGCGAGGTAACCAGTGGTGTACCACAGAGATCAGTATTAGGTCCTCTGCTAGTCCTAATCTACATTAATGATTTAGATTCTGGTATAGTAAGCAAACTTGTTAAATTTGCAGACAACACAAAAATAGGAGGAGTGGCAAACACTGTTGCAGCAGCAAAGGTCATTCAAAATGATCTAGACTGCATTCAGAACTGGGCAGACACATGGCAAATGACATTTAATAGAGAAAAGTGTAAAGTATTGCATGCAGGCAATATAAATGTGCATTATAAATATCATATGAGAGATACTGAAATTGAAGAAGGAATCTATGAAAAAGACCAAGGAGTTTATGTTGACTCAGAAACGTCTTCATCTAGACAATGTGGGGAAGCTATAAAAAAGGCCAACAAGATGCTCGATATATTGTGAGAAGTGTTGAATTTAAATCAAGGGAAGTAATGTTAAAACTTTACAATCCATTAGTAAGACCTCACCTAGAATATTGTGTTTAGTTCTGGTCACCTCGCTATAAAAAGGATATTGCTGTTCTAGAAAGAGTGCAAAGAAGAGCAACCAGAATTATTTTGTGTTTAAAAGGCATGTCGTATGCAGATGGGCTAAAAGAAATGAATCTATTCAGACTTGAAAAAAGAAGACCCTGGGTTCCTTCAAGAAGCTGCTTGATGAGATTCTGGGATCAATAAGCTACTAACAACCAAACGAGCAAGATGGGCTGAATGGCCTCCTCTCGTTTGTAAACTTTCTTATGCTCTTATGTTCTTATGACTACGCGGTGATCTGATTCAAGCATTCAAAATTCTAAAAGGTATAGACACTGTCGACCCAGGGGACTTTTTCAAACTGAAAAAAGAAACAAGGACCAGGGGTCACACATGGAGATTAGATAAAGGGGCATTCACAACAGAAAATAGGAGGCACTTTTTTACACAGAGAATTGTGAGGGTCTGGAACCAACTCCCCAGTAATGTTGTTGAAGCTGACACCCTGGGATCCTTCAAGAAGCTGCTTGATGAGATTCTGGGATCAATAAGCTACTAACAACCAAACGAGCAAGTTATGTAATCTAAGAAACTACAAAATTATATTGCAAAAGTCTACTGGAAGCCATAATAATAGTACAGTTTTTCATGTTTATCAATTTTTGTCAGATTTCCGTTAAGTATATGGAAAACTACAAAGCGGTGTGTAATTCAACATGATATAGGAGGCTGTGTGGTCCACTGATTAAGGAAATGGGCTTCTAATCCTGGCTTACTCAGTGACTTACTGTGTGTGACCCTGAACAAGTCACTTCACCTCCTTGTGCTCCATCTTTCGGGTGAGACGTTGTTGTGGATAAAGGCGTCTACCAAATAAACTAATAATAATAACGTAACATTATTCGGCAACTCTTGGCTGGAACCATACATTGCACTGCACTGATGTTGTGATGCTTTGTTCATACAGACGGGGAGTCCTATGAGAATATGGAGGGAGACAGCGCCACACACTGGACAAACAGGGAAACTGAACCAGAGGGAGCGGGAGAAGAAGGTGAGAGAGAGGGAGAGGAGGGGAGAAGGAGAGGAGAGGATAAAGAATCCTGACACACTTCAGTTTTTTCTATTTTTCAGACGAAGATTCTTATGAGAATATGGCCTTCCCCAAGTCGGTAAGTCTGTTTCTTACTGCACTATACTGCACTGTATGAAACTCTGCTATCCTGCACTACTGCCAACATCATACTGCAATAATGCTGTCACTGTAGTGCAGTATACAGTGAGTGGGAGGGGTTAGAATGAGTGGGAGGGGTTAGAACAGGGGTGTCAAACATACGGCCCATGGAGCGATGTCATGCGGCCCACAGAATATCACAGAATTTCATTTTTTTATTCAGTAGAACACAGGTAATAAATGTTACAAAAAAATAATAAATCACAAAATATAAACAGCTACAGATCAATGTTTTATTTAACACTCACCAAAGAATATGAGTGACTGCTGCTAGTGCTTCCTGATACCTGGGATGCCTTTGCTTGAACTAGCGCATCAACATCTGGATGACTGGGCTGAGGGTATCTTGAGTATCGGGGTAAGGTGTGTCAGTTAGTTGAGAACGGAATTTAGATTTGTTGATATTCAGGACGGAGAATATGTGTCACACACATTCACGCTTCCAAACAGGGCAATGGTCTGTTGAAAACTGCAAACACATGGTTCCTGTGTCACATAGTAATTTCAAGGTGGGGAAATGGGCCAACTTACACTGAAGCTTGATCTTTGTTACTGCTTGATTGCACCCCTACATTCTTCTCCTGAGTTCAGGTGTTCCGTAACATCCACCAAGAAAGCAAGGTCTTCAGACCACCCCCTGTCCTGTAATTCATGCACATTTTTTCCTTTCTGATCCATAAACATTGAAATCTCACCTCGCAATTCAAAAAAGCTTCAAAACAGCTCCCAAAGCAGCAGTCCACGATGCTCGTCACATTCTTCAGTGTAAAACAGCAATCCACGTTGCTCGTCACATTCTTCAGTGTAAAACAGCAATCCACGATGCTCGTCACATTCTTCAGTGTAAAACAGCAGTCCACGTCCACTCGTCACATTCTTCAGTGTAAAACAGCAGTCCACGGTGCTCGTCACATTCTTCAGTGTAAAACAGCAGTCCACGTTGCTCGTCACATTCTTCAGTGTAAAACAGCAATCCACGATGCTCGTCACATTCTTCAGTGTAAAACAGCAGTCCACGTCCACTCGTCACATTCTTCAGTGTAAAACAGCAATCCACGATGCTCGTCACATTCTTCAGTGTAAAACAGCAGTCCACGTCCACTCGTCACATTCTTCAGTGTAAAACAGCAGTCCACGTCCACTCGTCACATTCTTCAGTGTAAAACAGCAGTCCACGTCCACTCGTCACATTCTTCAGTGTAAAACAGCAGTCCACGTCCACTCGTCACATTCTTCAGTGTAAAACAGCAGTCCACTTCCACTCGTCACATTCTTCAGTGTAAAACAGCAATCCACGATGCTGGTCACATTCTTCAGGGTAAAACAGCAGTCCACGATGCTCGTCACATTCTTCAGCGTAAAACAGCTGTCCACGATGCTCGTCACATTCTTCACAACAGCTGGCTAAACTAATAACCCTATCCATCACATGATTCATTTTTAAAGGCTTACTACAAAGATCTTCTTGATGTAAATACAGTGGAAACCACTAAACTGCTGGTTTGGGTTGATAGATTGTACTTTGTCACATCTCCAGCTTTCTTGCCCACCATTGAGGGTGCCCTGTCAGTAGCCACACTCACGGCTCTTGTCCAGTCCACATCTAATGTGTCCAGAGCTCACAACAAGTTGTTGAAGATGTAGATTGCCGTTGTTGTGTCTTTCATCTGCACTAATTCTACAAGCTGCTCTGTTCCATCCATGTTCTCATCAACTCCACAAATGAACTGCTAGCTGAGACATGTCACTCCCATCTGCTTTCATCAATTGCAAATGAAAACGCAGCAAAGGACTTTTCTTTGTCTTGGAGTTGGCTGCTCAAATTCTAAGCTAAATCGCTGATTCTTTCAGCGATTGTGTTTCTTGTGAGGCTGATATTTGCAAAAGCTTGCCGCTTCTCAGGATACTATTTCAGCAGCATTTCTTCAAAAGCTCTCCATCAGAAAATGGTTAGGAAGAAACAGCTATTTTGTGGGCGATCACACAGCATGCCTTAACAGCAGCATCACTTATGTTACAACCATTAGTAAATTCATAGTGTCTTCTTCAGCCACATGTTGCTTACAAATTAAACATGTTGGCTTTACATTCAAGTCCAGAAAGAAATACGAAATTCCCCATTTCTCTTGAAACACACGGCACTCTTGGTCCACCTTTCTCTTCACGGATAAAGACATGATGACACTACAGAACTTAAAATCAGAACTGAAAACCTTTTTTCTTGTATCACTGGTGTAACACGAACCAGCTGACGCACTGCCGTCTTGCCATGTGTTTGCTGATTGGCTGCAATCACAGCAACATTACCATTTGTGTTGCTCTGCAAAGGAACTCGCTCGGAGGCATGTTTGCACACATACTAAGAGGTGATGGTGAGCGACATAATCAATATATATCTTTATAACTGTCACTTGGACTGTGTGATTGTCAGATCAGGCCCTCCATACAAAACAAGTTTGACACCCCTGGGTTAGAATTAGTGGGAGGGTTAGTATTCAGTGGGTGGAGGGGTGTGTATTCTCATTGTTAACTCTTATTGGATTTTCTTTAATATATATTTCCTTTTTTCAGATAAAAGTGTTTTTCAGAAATCAGAGAGTGGGAGTGTGCGCTACGAGAATTTCACACGGAAAAAACTGGAGCCACTGACACACAGACACTGACACACAGACACTGACACACTGAGACAGACACACACACACACAGTGACAATTTTAAAAAAATCTGAAACAATAAAATACATTATTAAATAGTCAACTTGTATGCACCTACATTTCTTTAGGTCTTATTTCTTTTGGTCACACAGGGACACATCTGCAGGCTGGATCATTTGTTTCCCTGGTCTGAAGCGGGTGTGTTTTTAATAGATGTCTTGATAGTCAAAATTCCATTCAGAATGTCTGCAGAGAGTTGATTTCTTATGTCTGTTTTTACAAGGTTCGTATGAGAAAAAACTCATTCTAATTCTGCAGTACTGTTTGGCATTATATTCAAGGCAAACTTGGCAAGTGTAGGACAGCGCGGCTCTTCGCTGGGTGTAGACGAGTGCAATTCTGTGCCAGTTTTTATCAGCCGCCAGATCCGTCTAAAATCCGTCAAGTCAGTACTTGGTACTACATAAATTCAATTTCTAGGCTATCCAGCATATTTCAATCTGTAATTTCACTGTGCTTTGGCTACTTGGTTGAAGAACGTGTATAATCTTTCAGCACAGTATTGTTAATTGGCATTTTTCTTTTGATACTTTTCACTGCCATCACATAAGGTGCAGGTATATGGTCAGGAAAGCTGCAAAGCAGTAAAAAATATACCATTATATTGTACAGGTTTACAATTGGACTATTTTATGTGTTAAAATTGGACTATTTTATTAACTGTTATTGAAATTAACAGACCGTTGGCAACTCTGACACACACAGATACACACTGAGATACAGACACGCACACACTGAGATACACAGAAAGAAAGAACGATAGAATTGTTCAATTAACCTCAAAATGAAGAAAAAAATCTCCCTATGTGCTTGTTGATTTTATTATTTTGCTTGTTTTTTTTTGTAAAGAAAATGTACCTTTGTTTTCAGTTTACTCTGGAGGTAGTTCAAATCTGTGTCATGCAGTGTATTCACTCTTATGTTCACTCTTCCGCACTGTACAATAAAACATTTTATCACACCAAAAATAAATAAATATTCATATAAAACAATTAAAATGTGTTCTTTGTTTGTTTGTGTGTTTGAATCCGATTTAGCTGTCAGTTTAGTTTTCTAAACGGACAGCTAATCACACCAGGTCAATTACAACAAACTAAAAGGAGCGTACTCCCGTGGTTAAGGAGTACGGTACTAACTGGGGATGATCCCGTGGTTAGGGAAGAGCATACTAACTGGGGATGATCCCCTGGTTAGGAAGAGCATACTAACTGGGGATGATCCCTGGTTAGGGAAGAGCATACTAACTGGGGATGATCCCCTGGTTAGGGAAGAGCATACTAACTGGGGATGATCCCCTGGTTAGGGAAGAGCATACTAACTGGGGATGATCCCCTGGTTAGGGAAGAGCATACTAACTGGGGATGATCCCCTGGTTAGGGAAGAGCATACTAACTGGGGATGATCCCGTGGTTAGGGAAGAGCATACTAACTGGGGATGATCCCCTGGTTAGGGAAGAGCATACTAACTGGGGATGATCCCCTGGTTAGGGAAGAGCATACTAACTGGGGATGATCCCCTGGTTAGGGAAGAGCATACTAACTGGGGATGATCCCCTGGTTAGGGAAGAGCATACTAACTGGGGATGATCCCGTGGTTAGGGAAGAGCATACTAACTGGGGATGATCCCCTGGTTAGGGAAGAGCATACTAACTGGGGATGATCCTGTGGTTAATATAAATTGCAAAGAACTAAACAGCTCCAGCTGAGTATTAAAAATGTTCTCAATACGACGAACCCAAAGTAACTGCTGTTGCCCTCTAGAGCAGGGGTCTCCAACCCTCGTCCCGGAGAGCCACAATCCAGCAGGTTTGATAGGTAACCCCAATCATCAACTTCTAAACACTTGGAACAATTTAATTTTGACTAGTTAAGTCATTTTTTGAATTTAAGTAATTTGGAGATAATTTGTAACACAAACCTTAACACCCTGCAGCTGAACAAATTAACTTGCTAAATTGATCAAAAACTTACATTCTTCAGAAATGGATGATTAGGGGTTACATATAAAACCTGTTGGATTGTGGCTTTCCTGGACCAGGGTTGGGAATCCCTGCTCGAGAGCACTGCTTTCCATCCCTGGTCCTGGGGGACCTCCTGCGGCTGCTGGTTTCATTCCAACTGAGCTCTCAGTTACGTAACTAAATCATTCATTGAACTGATCATTTGCTTAATTAGACCTCTTAAAGAGTTGCAGAGTTCAAGTTACTTGAAATATAACTGTTAAGAGCTGAAAACAGGCACAGGGGGTCCCCAGGACCAGGAATGGGAACCGCCGAGGATACTGAAACACAATACTAAAAAAAAACCAAAATGTGCTGCCAACGTTTATGAAACTATTCATAACCAAAAATTATATAAAATGATTTGGAATCTTCAGAGGAAAAAACACATCTCAAAATGTTTGCAACAAATCAGTTTCATCTTTGTCATCTTATTCAACTTAACATAGCCTATTTTTATTATTATTAATAATAATAATAATAATAATAATAATAATAATAATAATACTTAATTCCAGAATGACTTTCCAGTGTCTCTAGTTTCAGCCTCATCCACAGATTTTTTTAAAAATGAGTGTGGCAAAGTGGCTGGTGATTAAGGTGATGCAGTGCAATAACAATCACAAGTGAAAACTGTAATCCAGTTTGGAAATGTTATTTTTATTTTTACACAAATCCTGGTCTGGCGAACAAACAATAATCCTCCGGCAATACACCCCTGGTGTAAAGCTCAGCAGGAAAATAATAATGATTTGTAAACAAAACAAATGATAACACGTTATCCGCTCCCACAATACTACTAACACAAATCACCAGTCCGGGTGCGTGCAGTAGTGCTCAAGGTGGGTGATAACAAATAATGTCACGGGTGGGGTGACCTGAGATAACCTTGACGATAATACCTATGTAGCTGACGACTACGCCACCTTGTTTTTAATAAGGCAAGGTCCTTAGTAACCGAATGATAATTATACTCTCCCATTCAGGTTCTTTGATCCCTCGGTTCCCACACACACACAATGAAACCGTATCGGGTAAAACAAATCTTATTGTTCTCGACAGGGTACTAAAAACACGGTACAAAAAAAAAGATTGCTTGACTAAAATCGAAAAAAGGACCACACTAGGGAATGCCAAAAACAGAACAGAAAAAAAGCAAAACAGCACACTAAGGCAATCCCCTCCTGTCAGTCACTGGCTCCGAGAAAAAAATAAAAACATAAAAACAAGGTCCACACAAAACACCACAGTCACGGACGCAACACAAAGATGGGACGAAACAGAAAGAAATAGTCCGGGGGTAAATCCCACGCTCCCGGGGTCTCCCCCTCCAACTCGCTTGGTCCGTAATCGGACTCCTCGTCGCTGGTAGGACAGCCGCTCTCTGCTGGACCTCTCCCAGCCGATCGACCACCACCCCGAAGAACCTGCGACCAGGAAGCGGGGTAAAGAAAAAGGGGCCGTCAGGACCTGTACTACAGGTAAGTAAACTGCACCCCGTCCTCCGAGTTTATTTAGCAGACGCCTTTATCCAAGGCAGTCTGGTCACTTCCCTTCGGCCAGTCTTTCACTTCGCGTTTCCCTCTTTCCACGCTCCCTGGCTCTTGTCCCGTCCCCCCGTCCACCGTCCACTGCTGTCCCCGTTGCACCTGGGAGGAGGAGTGAAGCAGGAGGAAGCGTCAGAAACTGAAACACAGGTAAGTAAATCACTACTTCCACCCAGAAGCTCTGGTCACTTCCCTTCAGCCAGTCTTTCACTTCGCGTTTCTCTCCTCTCTCCCACATTCCTACCACGCCCTCGGACTTCGCCTTATCCTCTGTGTACTGCCACCACGCCCGACCTGGAAGCTGGACTGGAAAACCTGGAGGTAAGGTAAGTAACACACCTCGAATACACCCAGAAGGGTGGTACGGGGCCAACCAGCGTAGGTAAGAAGTTTCTTTTTTTCTGTAACAAAAAAAAAAGGAACTAGGAATTTGTCCGTCTGTGTAAACAATAACACAAGTAATCCTTTCTTATTTCTTTCTAGTCCAATAACAAAAGCGAGTGAACAAAAGAAAACAGAAAAAATTTAAGTGTCCAAATTAAATCAACAAGAAAATAACAAAAAAAACGTGAATTTGAATCCCTTTGTTTTTTTTTTGTTTAGATAAGACAGCTATGTTGGTTATCACATATAATAACAGTCACAAAATACAGCCTTCCGTCATATACTGTCCCGCACAAAAAGATAAGAATAAAAAAAATAGTTTTTCCAAACCCGTTGGATCCAATGATTGAAACTCTGGCCAGTTCCCTCAGCAGCGTTCCAGCCAGAAGAAAAATAATCCAGCAAACAGTCGATTTCCCAAGATGGTTCCTCCATGGCTACGCGCTTCTGCCTGCACGCACTCCTGTTGCCCTGTCCAGTCTTCTGTTTCCTGCCTCCACGTCTCTTCCTTCCTGCCTTATATAGTGCCACATGGAGCGCCATTGGCCGTGGCACTAACCAGGCGGGGCTTCCTGTTGCTAGGCAGAACAGCACCCTCTCCATGAATCAGCACAGCAAAAAAAACCAGTAGGGCTTTTAAGAGGAGCAGATTCCACACAATTTAAAATATACAAAATAAACACACAGGAACCCATTAGAATTTGTCACTTGTGACAATAACAGTGACTGTGGTGTTGTTGTTCCGGGTAGTGCTGGCCGAAGGCGACAGCTCCAGAGACGTGTTAGCCATCTAGTGAATTTACAAACAAAAGACAATTACTAACAGCAACAAAAACAAACAAAACACTCACGAATATTTATTATTTATTTTTTCCAGTTCCGTGCGTCTCTGAACCCAAGTGAAGGAACCGATTACAAGTCTCCGTCCCCTTTTTATGCTGTCACGCATGACCCCTTGGTAAACTAATGCAGCTGCCTTACAATCAGCAGCTGCTACATTGTTTACCTTCCGGGTCAATACGTTCTTGCAACAGAGACTCGCCTTCTTCCAGACTGGCCAACTCCCCGACCCGGAAAAGAACTGTCAGTCCAGCCCATCAAAAGAACTCTGTCCTTGCTGCTTAGCGCCCTCACAGGTCGGGAGGGAGATTTACAACCAGAACTCATTATATTTCTGTCACATATCCCACTTCTCAGAGTGGAGCCGATGGAACACTCGGCTGAATCTTTCTTTCCCATTACTTCCCCCTCCCGGGAAAAATAATCCGCATTTTGATGGTTTTTCCCCGCACGGTGTACCATGTGGTACATGAAGGGCTGCAACGCCAGATACCACCGAGTTATCCGGGCATTGCTGTCCTTCATTGGGCTTAACCACTTGAGTGGGGTGTGGTCTGTGACAAGATCAAATAAATGTCCCAGCAGGTAGTATTTTAAAGAGTGAGTAGCCCATTTAATCGCCAAACACTCCTTTTCGATTACGGAGTAGTTGCATTCCCGAGGTAGCATTTTTTCACTGATGTACAGTATCGGGTGTTCTACTCCATCTACCTTTTGAGACAAGACCGCACCCAAACCCACATCCGACACATCGGTGTGGAGGATGAATCTTTTGGTGAAATCTGGTGTGATAAGAGTGGGGGCCTGGCAAAGTCTACGCTTAATAGTATCAAACGCCCCCTGACACTCAGCTGACCACTTAATTAAATTTAGAACACTCTTTTTGGTGAGGTCAACTAAAGGGTTAACCACTGTGGCATACTCGGGGATGAAGCGGCGGTAATAACTGGCTAATCCCAGTAGGTACCTCACCTGAGTCTTGGTTTTAGGGATCGCTGCATCAACCAAAGCCTGGATTTTAGTGACTACAGGTCTCACCATTCCATTCCCCATTAAAAATCCCAAATATTGAGTCTCTGTTTTGGCAAACGCACATTTTCTCAAGTTAGCTGTCAGCCGGGCTACACTTAGAGACTGAAGGACGGCTGCAATCCTAGCCAAATGCACTCGCCAGGTGGAGCTGTAAATGACCATGTCATCAATATTCACTGCTGCATATTCATGATGTGGGTGTAAAACCTGGTCCATCAGTCTCTGAAAGGCAGCATGCGCACCATGTAGCCCAAACGGCATGGTTTTAAAGTGAAACAGCCCCTCTGGTGTTGAAAATGCGGTTTTCTCTCTAGAACTGCGGGTTAAAGGGATCTGCCAGTATCCCTTCGTCAGGTCCAAAGTGGAGATAAACCTCGCCTTACCCAGTCTGTCTAAAAGTTCGTCGACCCGAGGCATAGGGTATGCATCGAACTTGGCAATAGCGTTTACTTTCCTGAAATCCACGCAGAAGCGGTTGGTGCCGTCTTTCTTAGCCACTATGACAATAGGACTGCACCACTCGCTCCTGGAAGGTTCAATCACCCCAAGTTTGCGCATGTACCATACCTCTTTGCGAATGCCACTTCGTCGACTTTCTGGGATCCGGTAAGGTCTCTCTCGCACGATGACACCTGGTGGAGAGATAATGTCATATTCAACCAACTTAGTTCTGCCGGGCAAGTCAGAAAAAAACAGCGCTGAATTCCTCAATAAGCTTACGCAGTCCCCGTTGCTGACCTGGAACCAATTGTTCCCCCATCGGAATGATTTTTGTGCTAGGAGTTCTGGACAGGGGCCTAAATCATCCTCTATACTGTCTAGGGCTATAAACAAGACCTCCCTTGCCTGCCAGGGCTTTAATAAATTTATATGATAAATTTCACATTCATTACGGCGATCGGGCTGTCTAATTTCATAATTCACCTTTTCTATAGCCCGGATCACTTCATATGGCCCCCCGCCATTTAGCACATAACTTGGATTCTGATGAGGGAATTAGCAGCATTACCTTGTCTCCTGGTTGAAAGGTTCGAATTAGTACATTTTTGTTGTAATGCTGCTGTTGTCGGTGCTGAGCCGATCTGAGGTTGTCCTGGGCCAAACGACCGACCAAATATAGGCGATCTCTTACTAGGAGCACATGTTTCACTACATTTTTGGATGGACCTTTGTGCTCTTCCCACCCCTCTCTCAACAGATCGAGAATGCCGCGAGGCTGTCAGCCGTACAAAAGCTCGAAGGGGGAGAAACCTGTCGAACTCTGCGGCACCTCTCTCACTGCAAAAAGGAGGTAGGGTAGAAGAGATGCCCAATGTTTTTTCTCTTGATTTACAAATCATCTCAGCATCGCCTTCAAGGTCTGATTAAAACGTTCCACCAAACCGTCCGTCTGTGGATGATAAACAGATGTCCTGATGGGACTTATTTTTAATATTTTATATACCTGCTGTAACGTGTTAGACGGAAAATTGGTTCCAATATCAGTCAAGATCTCTTTGGGGATCCCTACCCTGGCCATAATCTGTACTAACTCGGTGGCTATTGCAGCAGCACTAGTGGACCTCAATGGAACTGCCTCTGGATATCGCGTTGCATAATCTACCACTACTAATATATACATATACCCAGAGTTAGAAGGTAGCAGAGGGCCCACTATGTCTATTGCAATGCGTTCAAAAGGAGTGGAAATAATCGGCAGTGGAACCAAAGGGCGGGCGACTTTCGACCCGGCGCTACTCGCTGGCAGTCTGGGCATGTGGCCACATATTTCGACACATCAGTATGAAGACCTACCCAGTAGAATCGAGCCAATATCTGCTCCCTCGTCTTGTCAGCTCCGAGGTGCCCTGCAAAAGGGATATCATGCGCCAGCCTCATGACCTCGGTCCGACAAGATGGGGGAGCCATCAATCGTGTTAGAAGCTGTCCTGTGTCCGCGGCTAGATTTACCCTATATAGTAATTGCCCCTTGATACTGAAGTGTGGATATACTAGTGCCCCAGCGCCATCAACATCCTTACCTTACATAGACCGGACCTGCCCCCAAGTGTGCACTAGTGACGGGTCATTATGTTGGCCCCACACTATGTCCGCGCTTGAGTACCACATGTCCGGTATATTGAGAGGGGCCGGAGTAGCATCTGCCTTGGATGGCCCAGTAACCTCGCCCTCTCAGTCACACTGCGTTCCGACTCCCTTTGACTGCCATTTGTTACCATTCAAGCACTCTCCCACCAGACCCCAGCCTTGTCTCAGTGATGCTCTGTGGCAAAGTGGTTCGCAGTGCTCTGGTGTACAGGTGATTCAAGGTGCTCCAGACAAAGGACAAACACAAAGTTCACAGGTCAGGTTCTTTAATATCCTTGATGAGGTTTTTAAATAATAAAGCTGACTCTACCCAGCAATGGGTATTGCCAGCGCCAAAAACAAGGGGTTGCAGTCCCGAAATAATAATTCAAACACAAAACACGTAACGCAGTGTGACAAAGACGGCCGGAGTGGGTGGCGTCAGACCAGAAGCAGGAACTGGAAAAGGTTACCGCAGGTAGAGTGAAATGGCATTTGCGCCGTTTTTATTGAAAATACCACAAAAAATAAAATAAAAGGTTTAAACAAAAACACTTTGCTCACAGAGCGAAAATAAAAGATTTAAACAAAAACAAATCTCAAACACAAAACAATCCTTAAGGACCGGCTGGGCAGTAGCCTTCACGGAACCTATAGCTTTTTCGTTTCGTTTCGTTTCGTTTTAGATTTCTCTCTTCTCGCTCTCCGCACTCTCCTCTGTACACCCACCACCTCGAGCTGCAGAGCTGCAGGCTTTTTATATTCAGGTGACCATCTCCGATTAGCAACCAAATTAATCACTTAATTAATTCGGGAGATGGCCACCTTCTGCACGAAGTTTAATTATGTTGTGGATGGGGCTACCCATCCACGCTAAACAAAACAAACAATCGGCCATGCCGTCCTAATACAAAACAATAACATACGGCTTCGCCGTCATACATTTAAATACTAAATCATAATAAACCAATACAAAATAACACAGGGGCGGAGGGGGACCCCGCGTTCTAAACTAAAATAAACAAAACAATGTACAGGGCTGCTCGCCCTGTTACATATCCCCCTTGTGCAACGCACACATGGCCCTACGGCCACCTCCCCCTCAGTCTTAAAGTCCCGGAAGAGGGAGAAGCAAGGTGTTTCTGGGGTGGCCATGGTGGAATGTCCTCCACCCCCACTTCTTGGTGGCTAACAGCTCCCTCTTCCGGGCTTCAGCCACACCATATCCTGCAGCGAAGTGCGGCTGGTGGAACTGGTCTCCTGACCTCCCCCTCCTCTTCATGGCCGGCAGCTCCCCTTGTGGGGCTCCGACCACACGATCTCCGGCCGAAAGTGCGGCTGGGAAGCTGGTCTCCTGACCTCCCCCCTTCTTCATGGCGGCAGCTCCCCTCCGTGGGGCTTCGACCACACAATCTCCGGCAGCGAAACTGCTGCGGGGGAAGCTGGTCTCCTGACCTCCCCCCCCTTCTTCATGGCCGGCAGCTCCCCTCCGTGGGGCTCCGGCCACCGTGTTTCCTGCCACGGAAATGCGGCTGGGGGAGCTGGTCTCCTGACCTCCCCCCCTTTCTTCATGGCCGGCAGCTCCCCTTCATGGGGTTCTGGCCACAGTGTAGCGACTCCAGGCGAAGCAGGATCCCTGGCGACCCCAGGCGACGGCAGCAGCAGCGGACCCTCGGGAGGCGACGGCAGCAGCAGCGGACCCTCGAGAGGCGACGGCAGTAGCAGCGGACCCTCGAGAGGCGACGGCAGCAGCAGCGGACCCTCGAGAGGCGACGGCAGCAGCAGCGGACCCTCGGGAGGCGACGGCAGCAGCAGCGGACCCTCGGGAGGCGACGGCAGCAGCAGCGGACCCTCGGGAGGCGACGGCAGCAGCAGCGGACCCTCGGGAGGCGAACTCGGGAGGGGAGCCCCTGGCCATAGAGGCGGCAGCGGAGCTCCACTTCTCCCTCGCACCTGTACTCTGTGTGGAGCAAAGGCAGCCCCAGGCGTCGCGGAGCGACAGGCAGCCCCAGGCGTCGCGGAGCGACAGGCAGCCCCAGGCGATGCGGAGCGGCTGGCAGCCCCAGGCGATCGCGGAGCGGCTGGCAGCCCCAGGCGATCGCGGAGCGGCTGGCAGCCCCAGGCGATCGCGGAGCGGCTGGCAGCCCCAGGCGATCGCGGAGCGGCTGGCAGCCCCAGGCGATGCAAGGCAGGCATCCTTGGCGGCGAGGCAGGCATCCTTGGGCCAAGCGAGGCAGGCATCCTTGGGCGGCGAGGCAGGCATCCTTGGGCTGCTGCAGGCAGGCATCCCTGGGCGGCGAGGCAGGCATCCCTGGGCTAAGCGAGGCAGGCATCCCTGGGCGGCGAGGCAGGCATCCTTGGGCAGCGAGGCAGGAGTCAGGACAAGCTGGGGTGCGGTTTTGGCCCTCTTCTCGGCCACTGCGGCCGGGCGGTTCTTCCCCATGCTTTCCTCAGCAGCCTATGCAAGGGCTGCTGAGGACCGCCAGCATCTAGTCCTGGTTTCTCTGGTGAAGGAGAGGCAGCTCCTGCTCCTCTCCTCGTGGACGGTGGGGAAGTGATACCAGCAGGCATTCATCCTCTGCTGGTTGGGAAGTGTTACCAGCAGGCATTCATCCTCTGCTGGTGGGGAAAGTGATACCAGCAGGCATTCCTCCTCTGCTGGTGGGGTTGGCGGAGGCAGAGGCAGCTCCTGCTGCTCTGCTCCTGCCAGTGAAGGTGGCGGAGGCAGAGGCAGCTCCTGCTGCTCTGCTCCTGCCAGTGGAGGTGGGAGCGTGTAGTCTCCTGGCGGCGGAGGTGGGAGCGGCGTGTAGTCTACCCTTGTTTCAGGGGACTGGTGCGGCCCTCCCTCTCTTGCAGGGGACTGGTGCGGCTCCACCTCGGAAGGGGAGACCAGCAGGCATTCACCCTCTGCTGGTGGACAGGGACCCAGCAGGCATTCACCCTCTGCTGGTGGACAGGGACCCAGCAGGCCTTCACCCTCTGCTGGTGGACAGGAACCCAGCAGGCATTCACCCTCTGCTGGTGGACAGGGACCCAGCAGGCATTCACCCTCTGCTGGTGGACAGGGACCCAGCAGGCATTCACCCTCTGCTGGTGGACAGGGACCCAGCAGGCATTCACCCTCTGCTGGTGGACAGGGACCCAGCAGGCATTCACCCTCTGCTGGTGGACAGGGACCCAGCAGGCATTCACCCTCTGCTGGTGGACAGGGACCCAGCAGGCATTCACCCTCTGCTGGTGGACAGGGACCCAGCAGGCATTCACGCTCTGCTGGTGGACAGGGACCCAGCAGGCATTCACCCTCTGCTGGTGGACAGGGACCCAGCAGGCATTCACCCTCTGCTGGTGGACAGGGACCCAGCAGGCATTCACCCTCTGCTGGTGGAGGAGGCAGAGGCAGCTCCTGCTGCTCTGCTCCTGGCGGTGGAGGTGGCGGAGGCAGAGACAGCTCCTGCTGCTCTGCTCCTGCCGATGGAGGTGGCGGGCGGGACCAGCAGGAATTCACCCTCTGCTGGTGGAGGTGGGAGCTGCAAGCAGTCCTCCCATGGCAATGGAGGTGGAACCAGCAGGAATTCACCCTCTGCTGGTGGAGGTGGGAGCTGCAAGCAGTCCTCCCATGGCAATGGAGGTGGAACCAGCAGGAATTCACCCTCTGCTAGTGGAGACTGGGGCTGTGGACGCTCTACCTTCCCCTTTTGGGCTGTGGGCCACCGACTCCTCCCTTTTGGGCTGTGGACGCACCGACTCCTCCCTCTTGGGCTGTGGACGCACCGACTCCTCCCTCTTGGGCTGTGGGCGCACCGACTCCTCCCATTCAGGCGTAGGGACGTTCGGGCTCCTCCCACTCAGGCGTGGGACGTTCGGGCTCCTCCCACTCAGGCGTAGGGACGTTCGGGCTCCTCCCACTCAGGCGTAGGACGTTCGGGCTCCTCCCACTCAGGCGTAGGACGTTCGGGCTCCTCCCACTCAGGCGTGGGGCGTTCGGGCTCCTCCCACTCAGGTACTGGAGAGGGCAGCGACTGCTCCTCTCCCTCTTGCTCACTGGAAGGCACCCCTCCCATGTCTGCAGCTAGGTACCCCAGCACCACCGCTGCAAGGTCACGAACTGATGCCGGGTTGTGCTGTTGCTCCCAGTCCTCCCATCGTTCCCCATCTCGCATCCGCAGTGTGTTAATAACCCAGGGAGGTCACTGGCGAAGTTCCCCTCGGGGTGCACCAGCCAGTCCCATATTTCCCGGGACGGTGAGGAACCCGGTGGCAGTGGGGGTAGAGGGGTGGCTACTGATGCTTGGGGTGACAGCTGCTGCTTTCCCTGAGCCCACGATACGGGCACCCTGCCCGTTGTGGCTGTCCTCCTCCCAGCCCGGCATGCAGGACGAGTGCTGCAGCTGTTGTTGTTGTTGCTGCTGCTGCTGCTTCCTGCAGCTCTTTCTCCCCATCCTCGCTTTACTGCAGCAACAAAAAAACAAAAAAACCCTACTGGCAAAACTGGAAAAAAAAAACTGCGGTACCCGCTCTGGCCTGAGTCCTGGGGCTGTTATCCCACTTCTGACACCACGTGTGACAAAGGCGGCGGAGTGGGTGGCGTCAGACCAGAAGCAGGAACTGGAAAAGGTTACCGCAGGTAGAGTGAAATGGCGTTTCGCGCGTTTTATTGAAAATACCACAAAAATAAAATAAAAGGTTTAAACAAAAACACTTTGCTCACAGAGCGAAAATAAAAGATTTAAACAAAAACAAATCTCAAACACAAAACAATCCTTAAGGACCGGCTGGGCAGTAGCCTTCCACGGAACCTATAGCTTTTCGTTTCGTTTCGTTTCGTTTTAGATTTCTCTCTTCTCGCTCTCCGTACTCTCCTCTGTACACCCACCACCTCGAGCTGCAGAGCTGCAGGCTTTTATATTCAGGTGACCATCTCCCGATTAGCAACCAAATTAATCACTTAATTAATTGGGAGATGGCCACCTTCTGCACGAGTTTAATTATGTTGTGGATGGGGCTACCCATCCACGCTAAACAAAACAAGCAATCGGCCATGCCGTCCTAATACAAAACAATAACATACGGCGCTTCGCCGTCATACATTTAAATACTAAATCATAATAAACCAATACAAAATAACACAGGGGCGGAGGGGGACCCCGCGTTCTAAACTAAAACAAACAAAACAATGTACAGGGCTGCTCGCCCTGTTACACGCAGTCACAAACAACACGTCTCCAGACTGTGTGCTCTGGTGCAGGTGTGGTGCTCTGAGTGCTGGTGCTTTTGTGCGTTCAGGTCCGGGCTGGCTTCTGGCTGCAGCTCCTGGCTTCGTATCAGCCGTCTGGCAAAGACAAACACAACCGTTTTATCAATGGACCCACACTTCATTCAAGGTTCCGTCCTTGTCTCCTCCCATTAACCATAACAAAGGAACCGATTACAGCGTCACGTCCCCCTAAAGTACCCTAAGCCCCGCCCCCTGTGATAGCTAGTTCAATCACGTCTCCTCCAATTCATGACTGAAACTTCGCTCACTACTAGGGCGATGGCTCCAGGCACCGTAACGCCGCCCTCTTCCTGAATGGCCGGCTTCCGACTGTCCCCGGAATGAACTGCCCAACCATTCAGTACGAAGCCAGCAGTTCCTGTTGTATAGTGCCCTCACCGGTCGAGAGGGAGATTGTTGATTCGGATTCATTCACTCTTCGTCACATGCTCCCTCCCATTTTGCAGTCCTTCTCTCTTCATTTGTTTTTCTAGGACGGAAAATAGGAGAAAACATTTCGGCTTGAAAAGGAAACACATCACCAATTCGTTCCTTTTTCTTTTTTTCTGCCACGTTTACGTGAGCGGCTGAGACTGCCATTATTTGCATTAATTCTTTAAATTTTGGCCTGTCGGAGCCCAGAATAACTGGATGTGGCAACCATTCCGCCACCCCTACTACCAGGTGATGTTTTATCGGTCCTTGTGACAGGATGACTGGGCGGTGACGTCACGGCAGAAGCAGGAACAAAACGACAGAGAGGAGTTTGGTGAAGCTGAGCGAATGCTTTCGCTCAGCGTTTAATAAACAAACAGACAGAAAATAAAAGGGTTGTACAAACAAACACAGGACACGGCACTTGCGCCAAAATAAATAGACAAACAAAACGGACTATACACTAAACACACACGAACAGACAAACACGGTGAGTAAGTAATAAAACAAGTACCGTGCTGGTCCTACCAGCACGCGATAGCAATTGTTATATATATTTCCTTTCTCTCTCTCTCTCACCCGTTCTCCACTCACGAACACCCAACCCCGAGTGAGTGAAAACATGCTGTTTTTATGCAGTTGTACGAGACTCGATTGCTAGTCAATCATTCAATTGGAATCTCGGTACAACTGCACGTGAATTAATTAAGTGCACTCCCGTGACCATACATTACATTTTAACTAGCACGTGAAGTGATTTGTGCCCTCCGTGCCTAAATATAAATCTACATTTTTAAATCACAAGTGAAACACAGACCCGTTTATATCCCGTGTACCGATGACTATACACCAACATTTACACACAACACGTAACACAAAATACACACGGGGGGGGCACTTTGCCACAGTCCTACTGATAAATATACTTTTAGGGTATGCCGCCGTGTCTCCATGGATACAGGAGATGGCCACCTGACCTCGTGGCCGCCACGACACACCGCCCAAGAGAGCTGTTCTAATTAAGGTTTGCTCACATCCCGTGTTCACTAATGCGTGGGTTTTCACATTGCCTAAAACCACATCAATCATACAAGGCCCCTCCCGACCATTTTCCCCACGCTTACCTATCTCAGGTGCCAATTACACGAGACCACGTCACACTCCATGGCAGCGGGGCATGACCTGGCCTGATGTCCGTGTTGGTTGCACCTAAAACAAGTTAGGGGGACAGAGGGAACAATGGTTAAATCTTTGTCCCGTTGCTGGTATGACAACGGGGCAGGGGCAACATTTCTACCTTGGTCTCCATGGAGGGGAGGCAAGGTTGCCCATTGGGGCTGGCGGTCTAGAAGGTCATTGAGCCGGTCCCTGTGGTGGGGTGGAGGTACAGAGAGGGGTGGTGTTCGGATGCTCCGCGGTGTTGGAGCGGTGAGTAGCCCGGACTGGGCTGATGCCAGGGAGTCCTCGAAGTCCTCAGCGAGTTTCACTGCATGCTCCAGGGTGTCGGGGTTGTGGCGTTGTTTCCATGCTTGGGACTTCGCACCGACCACATGGCAAAACTGCGCGATCACAAATGCCTCGCCCATCTGGGCGCTTGTTTTCTGAGCAGGGTTGAGCCAGTGTATCATGTGGTCACAGAGTTTTTTCGCGACCACCCTGGGGCGTGTATTCGGGGACCTCTTGTACTCCCTGAGCCTCACTCGGTGGGTTTCCTCTGTAATGTTGAGACGGCGGAGAATGGCCAGCTTTACCAGGTCATATTGAGCGGCGTCGTCATCAGCCATCGCCTGGTACGCTGCCTGTGCTTCACCAATCAGGCAGGGTCCCAATTAGCTCGCCCAGAACTCTCGGGGCCATGACGCAGTGGTAGCCAGCCGCTCAAACGCAACTAAGTATGCCTCCGGGTCATCCTCCACCGTCATTTTATGCGTCCTCGCTTTTGGGGCCGTCATGGTAGGTCCCACTGATATTTTGGGCTGTATCGCCAGCCCGACCCTCTCGATCAGCACTGTGTGCCTCTCCTCTCTCCGTCTCTCCTCAGCCTCCCGTCTGCTGTCCAGCTGCTCCAGCAGCACCGACAGTGCTGTGTAATCTATCCCTCTTCTGACAACCACGTGTGGCAAAGTGGTGTGTGGATGCAGGCGAGTGCAGTGCAGGTACAAATCACACGGACAATTACTAACAGGTGCAAGGGTGTTTACTGATAAACTACTATAATCTCCAGGCAAAACACCTGTAAATAATAATGCTGGAAGTGATTACAGCGGCGTGTATCACTTCGGTTTTGTAAAATCCTATGGGTTTGACCCGCAACCAAAAAGTCCAGTTTTATAACCCACACAAAACACAAAGACACAGACACAGTTCCTACGGTGCGTGATTTAAGTGCCTGTGATGAAAAGACTCAATGGAAAGTGAAGTGCTGGTGTCCCGGTTTAATGCTGGCCTGTGGCTGCAGCTCCGGATCGTGTTAGTAATCTTTTAACAAACTAAACAAACAATGTTTACAAGACAGACTAACAGAACACTCACGGTTATTACATGCAGGGACTCCTTTTAGGTTCTTTCCTAAATAGGAGGCTATGTGGTCCAGTGGTTAAAGAAAAGGGCTTGTAACCAGGAGGTCCCCGGTTCAAATCCCACCTCAGCCACTGACTCACTGTGTGACCCTGAGCAAGTTACTTAACCTCCTTGTGCTCCGTCTTTCGGGTGAGACGTTGTTGTAAGTGACTCTGCAGCTGATGCATAGTTCACACACCCTAGTCTCTGTAAGTCGCCTTGGATAAAGGCGTCTGCTAAATAAACAAATAATAATAATAATAATAACCATTCACAAAAGGAACAGATCACGTCCGCTATGACACCTTGTGATGGAAATATAATGAGTTCTGGTTGTAAATCTCCCTCTCGACCTGTGAGGGTACTAAGTAGTGAAAGGGAAAGGCTTTGGACAGGTTGTCCTGACAGTTCATTCCCTGGGTCGGGAAGTCAGTCAGCCTGGAAAAAACTCTTCTGTATCAATGGGGGAGTTTCCATGTGTGGTTATTTACACGTGAAGTGGCAATGCGTATCCACGTCTAGGAGAACAGATCGGACACAGAGAGGGATAGGGTAAATCTCATTTACTTGTGAGCATGACGTAAAATACGGTAAATCCATGCCCATTGTATTATTTGTTTATTTAGCAGACACCTTTATCCAAGGCAACTTACAGATACTAGGGTGTGTGAACTATGCATCAGCTGCAGAGTCACTTACAATTACGTCTCACCCGAAAGACGGAGCTCAAGGAGGTGAAGTGACGAGTCAGTGGCTGAGGTGGGATTTGAACCCCACATGGAAACCTGCATTTGACATGAAAACGTCCACTCTCCCAATCCAGACAGCCTTGGCAGCATATGTGGAAGGTGTCTGGCACAGATCTCTATAATCCTACATCTCTGCTGGTTTTCAGGCATGGTGATCTACAATAGCCGGGTTGGATAGTTTTATTATATACCTCCGGGTTAATTCTTTTTTCTTTTCTTTAACTAACACTAGAACGACCAAGACAGTCTTTTTTTTACCATTTTTGGAATTTAAATTTAAATTGCTGTGGGGGTGTTTAAGATACAGAGCTGTGCTTTCCTGACTTTTCCTAAATATATGACTAATTACCCTGCAAAGAAAGAATTGTGTAGCTGCAAAAATTAGGGAGATAAAATAGGGCAACTGAACGCAGTAGGGATTCAAGGAAATGCATGCACATGGATTAGGGAGTGGTTAACATGTAGAAAACAGAAACTACTGATTAGAGGAGAAACCTCAAAATGGAGCGAGGTAACCAGTGGTGTACCACAGGGATCAGTATTAGGTCCTTTGCTATTCCTAATCTACATTAATGATTTAGATTCTGGTATAGTAAGCAAACTCGTTAAATTTGCAGACAACACAAAAATAGGACGAGTGGCAAACACTGCTGCAGCAGCAGCAAAGGTCATTCAAAATGATCTAGACAGCATTCAGAACTGGGCAGACACATGGCAAATGACATTTAATAGAGAAAAGTGTATAGCATTGCATGCAGGCAAAAAAAAATGTGTATTATAAATATCATATGAGAGATACTGAAATTGAAGAAGGGAATTATGAAAAAGACCTAGGAGTTTATGTTGACTCAGAAATGTCTTCATCTAGACAATGTGGGGAAGCTATAAAAAAGGCCAACAAGATGCTCGATATATTGTGAGAAGTGTTGAATTTAAATCAAGGGAAGTAATGTTAAAACTTTACAATGCATTAGTAAGACCTCACCTAGAATATTGTGTTCAGTTCTGGTCACCTTGTTACAAAAAGGATATTGCTGCTCTAGAAAGAGTGCAAAGAAGAGCAACCAGAATTATCCCGGGTTTAAAAGGCATGTTGTATGCAGACAGGCTAAAAGAATTGAATCTATTCAGTCTTGAACAAAGAAGACTACGCAGTGATCTGATTCAAGCATTAAAAATCCTAAAAGGTATAGACAATGTCGACCCACGGGACTTTTTCAACCTGAAAAAAGAAAAACAAGGACCAGGGGTCACAAATGGAAATTAGATAAAGGGGCATTCAGAACAGAAAATAGGAGGCACTTTTTTAGACAGAGAATTGTGAGGGTCTGGAAACAACTCCCCAGTAATGTTGTTGAAGCTGACACCCTGGGATCCTTCAAGAAGCTGCTTGATGAGATTCTGGGATCAATAAGCTACTAACAACCAAACGAGCAAGATGGGCTGAATGGCCTCCTCTCGTTTGTAAACTTTCTTTTGTTCTTATGTTCTTCTATTGTGCTTGAGATCCCCACCCAGAATCTTTCCTTCTCAACAGCCAGTTGCTGCTCATCTCTGCTGCTTCAGATAAGTTCTTCACTGTGCGACGCAACTCTTGACCACTGAATCCGACGTCTCTGAGAAACCGGGTTGTGCAGTGTGCCACAAATCCTCGATAACCCACTTCCACTGGGTAAACCCGGACTCTCCATCCTCGCTGTTCCGCTTCAGCAGCTAGTTGAGCATACCGCAGTTTCTTCCTCTCATCCGCCTCTTCCACAGCATCCTCCCATGGCACTTTTAACTACCAGGTGAACAAGGCGTGCTGATCTAGACCACAAGACAGTATCTGGTCAAAGGTTAGTGGTGGCAATCTGAGGTGGAAAAATAAGCTGTTGACCAACATCTGTAGCATTTTCCAGTCTCTAGCAGCTTCCAGTTGTCCTGAGTGAGGCTTGGTTTAACACTCCTGGACGGAGGAATGTTGTCTTTTGTGTGTAACGTTTTGATGGAACTGGTGGCAACTTATTGGTCATGTTACGCTTGTCTTCCAATGCTAAGGCCAAACATCGCAGCACCTGGTCATGGCGCCAAGTAAACCGTCCTTGGCTAAGACCCACCTTACATCCTGTCAAAATGTGCCTTAATGTTGCAGGTGATGAACACAAAGGACATGAGGGATCCTCTCCTACCCAGAGGTTTAGGTTCTGTGGTGATGGGAGAACATCATATGTTGATCTGATGAGGAAACTGATCCTGCTCTGTTCCATTGACCATAGGTCTTGCCAGCCAATCTTGCGCTGTTCCACACTCTCCCATCTCATCCATTCTCCCTGCTTGGCCTGGGAAACGGCCTTTACGCACCTCATCCTCTCCTCCTGCTTTTGCACCTCGTTGACTACCAGCTTCCTCCGTTGAGCTGGGGTTGCCTTGTGCCAAGTAGGGAGAGCTGAACTGAGACCAAGACCCCCTCTTCCATGCTGAACTTGCCCCATAATATCACTGATTCGAAGGGCAGCCTTTGCATCTTCCACAGCTTTCTTTGCCGCCCACGTTCTTCCAGTTTTCAACACAGGTGCTGCCTCCCTTACGCATTTGTCGTGTGAATCTACTAATGTCATGTGGGACATATTCCCTGAATATGATAATATATTAACCTGTAGTAATGATATGACTGGACTAATTAATGAAACTGCTGTGTCTTAAGAAAAAGGGCCCCTTGGTTAATATCTTAACGAGCATAAGAACGTAAGGAGAACATAAGAAAGTTTACAAACTAGAGGAGGCCCCATTCAGCCCATCTTGCTCGTTTGGTTGTTAGTAGCTTATTGATCCCAGAATCTCATCAAGCAGCTTCTTGAAGGATCCCAGGGTGTCAGCTTCAATGCAAAACCACATAGGATTACAATTGCACGACTTCAAGAAAATATTTCACGCCTGTTGCCATGGTTGCAGTTTGTGTGAAGATGGCAACAGTTGCATGTGTCACTCATGATTCACACTACAATAGGTTATCTATGAATCAGCCTTATCTTCGAATTGGCCTACCAAGGTCTTTTGTTTTCACTGAGAGAATAACACATTCACACTGGAGAAAGTTCAGTGTCAGTCACTACCGAGATCATTTTATCCGGGTAGATTTTGTAAAAGTGATCGTTCTATAGGGCAAGTATCATTTAAAAAAACTGTTCTTGCTGCTTGGATCGTTAAAAAAGGTGGGTTTGTTATAAGAAGGGTTTGTTATAGTGAAGTTGGACTCTATTTACGATCCTGTAGAGCCCCTTTGTGTCGGGTTCAGTTAAAGTCCTCTTGTCAAAGAGCTCACTACCCCTTTGTGCTGTGTGCTCAGAAGTTCCTCCAGTAAAAGTTCAACACGCTGTCCTGTTGCTGTGCTGAAAAATGAATCCAAGAGATTAGTCCAGCTATGCACTTATATCAAAAATAGTTTTTAATTCAATACAATTGTTCCTACAGTTAATACACTATATTAGTTGGCTACTAATACGCAGATTGTTTAAAAAAAAAAAAAAAACATGACTCGTTTTTAATCAAGACAAAACTCCACAGGTTGCTTAAGAAAGATCGTCATTTTATTCCACAGATCTCCATTTTTTAAATGTACTGTAGTATTTCTGCAATAAAAAAAAAATACAAACTAGAAAAAAGTTTATTAACCATATGGTACGCTGCTAGCAGATAATAATATCCTTAAAGTACCCGAACTATAACGCACACAGCACACAGACTTTTTTAATGAAAACAAACCACAGCTGATTGTACATCACAAAAAAATGAGGTCGTCCTGTCGAACGCGTATTCAGGATGTTTGGAAATGGTTACAAAATGCAGCAGACAACTGCTGCGCGTGCACATCACGCGTTATTCACCTCAGGCACACGCGAGCAGAAGATCAATCAGCTGTGCCTGTGCGCCATCTCATTTTACGCATGCGCATTGTGCCATGGGATACGGAATTGGTTACAACACCGTATTAGCTAGTCTGCAACTTAATACGCAGCTCCGTCCTAAATCTACAAGTTCGCTGCAATTGATACATCGTTTCTCAGTATGTTAAATTAGTGAGTGCGTCTGGTTCGCTCAGTTTGTTTACATACTGCCTCTCGAGTTTTAATGAAATGTACACTAAAACTACATCTCCCAGAATACACCGCGGGTTCTGGGAAAAGCGTTATTCCGGAGGCGAGACGATGTTTCTCTGAATAAAAGTGCAGTTCCTCTCAGTAGTCAGGTTAACCCTGGTTTTATACGCTGATACGGTGTTTTAAAAAGCCCTGCATCTTTCGTATTTTAAATTAAAATCGTTTTTTTAGAATTAGTTTAATTAAACTTTTGAACGGCATTCCCAACCGTCACCGCCCACGCACATATGACGTCAACGCCGTTCTCCAATCATATTCGAGACTCTACAGAGGCGGACACGCAGTTTAGCCAATGGGTGAACATCCGCTCTCTAAAGCTGTAAAACTTCACTGAGAACAGCAGCCAATAATACGCGCGTGTGGACTTTGTCTAACCAATAGCAGGATACCAAGGCGTGGATGCATTGATTGACGGGTTTTTAGCCAATAGTGAAAGGCGAAGGGCCAACAGAGTGTGAGAAATCCCGCCCCGTACCTCCTCAAATCGTCATGGCGGAAAAGGTAACTGAAATGTGGGTTATCAGAGTGAATATATATATGTAGAGTAAACAGAGAGAATTTAGAAACACCAAACAACTGATAGCGTTAACGAAGCAGTATTTCTAAAACTTAGTAATTGGTCATTTATTTGAAAAACAAACCACCATCGCTTTACAGCACTGGTAATAATATCAAAACATTTTTGAAAACGAAACTAAATAACACGACAAACGTTTTGTATTTAATCTATATTATAATGGTATATAATAAATATGTAAACATTTTATTTAATGTAACGTGTGTGTTGAAATGCATTGGCAAAACTGGATCACTCCTGTCATGCTAATTTGAATTGAGAGCGAGAGAGAATGAGAAATCAAACAGCGCTCAGCTCGAAGGAGAAATACATAATGAAGGAAAGTAATTGATAAACTGAAAACTCTATATCATGGATACTATAATTAACAACTTTCAAACTGAAACAACAGCATCAGTCTGCCCAATTATTTCTACCCTGCTGTTTGAAAAAGACTAGGGAATCCGAAAACGTTAAAGCTATTTATTACCGAGTTTTCAGTTTATCAATTACTTTTCTAATTAATTTTATATATATATATATATATATATATATATATATATATATATATATATATATATATATATATATATATATATATATATGTTTTATTATATATATTCTATATGTTTTATGTTTTTGTTGGATGTACACAAAGGGTTTATGATCGTTTTGTATTTATTTATTTCAGGACGTTTCGGACAAAACCCTGAAGCTGTGTAGCAATAATCATGACTTGGAATGCTTTAAAAAAAAAAAAAAATAGCAAGTTTACTTTCTGCACAGCTGAAGACGGACTTTTGTCCGAAACGTCCAGAGAATATAACATTTTAAAAAAAATCATTTACACCTGTTGTTTTATATATATATATATATATATATATATATATATATATATATATATATATACACACACACACACACACACACACACACACACACACACACACACACACACACACACACACAGCCCTGGCCAAAAGTTTTGCATCACCTAGAATTTTAGGATTGAGACACAATTAAAAAAAAGGGGAAAAAAACAGCTGTGACATCATTTAGATCTTTTATTTAACAATCGAATAAACCAGAACATAGTATCGCAAAAGTAAACCAGAAGCCATAACAGTTTTAGAGTATTTCATGGTAGGTTTTGCACATTTTTCCATTTTTGTCAGTTTTTCGTTAAGTATATGGAAAACTACAAAGCGGTATGTAATTTAATATGTTAACGTAACATTATTCAGCAGGTTTCATTCAACTTTATGAAGCAAAATGAGTTAATTCTATTGCGTGGCCACAGTGGTATATATATATATATATATATATATATATATATATATATATATATATATATATATATCTGTGTATATGAGAATTTGTGTGTGTGTTTCAGTGTTCAGAGAGCAGTGACAGCGACGTGGAGATCACTGAGGTCCGGGCTCCTGTTCCCAAGCGCCGCAGAATCATCGACCCGAGCACCGTGTGCACAGTACACGTGTACTCTGACCAGGTCAGTGTGTGTGAGAGAGAAGGTGTCTGTTTCTGTGTGTGTGTGTGTCTGTATCTGGTTTAATAGATCAATTTTAAAAAAATCAGCGAAAAAAGGCACTTTACAGAGCGTTTAAAAGGGACCAAAAACAAAGTACACAGAAAGAGTACTTTGAACTGCAAACGCAAGTCAAACAGGAAGTTAGAAAGACCAAGAGTGAGATAGAAATCAATATTGCTAAGGGGGCTAAAACCAATTCCAGAATGTTTTTCCAAAATTATAACAGCAAGAGAACATTCAAAGAGGAGGTTAAATGTCTAAGAGACACAAATGGCAAAATCATAGACGAAGAAAAAAAATAGCAAATATATTAAATGATTACTTTTCACAGGTTTTTACAAAGGAGGACACGGACAACATGCCCCACATGTCGACCTGTTCCTATCCAGTTTTAAATAACTTTAGCATAACAGAGGCAGAAGTGTTAAAGGGACTTGGAGCTCTCAAAATAAACAAAGGAAATGCATGCACATGGATTAGGGAGTGGTTAACATGTAGAAAACAGAAAGTACTGAATAGAAGAGAACCCTCAAAATGGAGCGAGGTAACCAGTGGTGTACCACAGGGATCAATATTAGGTCTTCTGCTATTCCTAATCTACATTAATGATTTAGATTCTGGTATAGTAAGCAAACTTGTTAAATTTGCAGACAACACAAAAATAAGAGGAGTGGCAAACACTGTTGCAGCAGCAAAGGTCATTCAAAATGATCTAGACAGCATTCAGAACTGGGCAGACACATGGCAATTGACATTTAATAGAGAAAAGTGTAAAGTATTGCACGCAGGCAACAAAAATGTGCATTATAAATATCATATGGGAGATACTGAAATTGAAGCAATCTATGAAAAAGACCTAGGAGTTTATGTTGACTCAGAAATGTCTTCATCTAGACAATGTGGGGAAGCTATAAAAAAGGCCAACAAGATGATTAGATATATTGTGAAAAATGTTGAATTTAAATCAAGGGAAGTAATGTTAAAATTTTACAATGCATTAGTAAGACCTCACCTAGAATATTGTGTTCAGTTCTGGTCACCTCTGGTCACAAAAAGGATATTGCTGCTCTAGAAAGAGTGCAAAGAAGAGCAACCAGAATTATCCCGGGTTTAAAAGGCATGTCGTATGCAGACAGGCTAAAATAATTGAATCTATTCAGTCTTGAACAAAGAAAACTACGATTCAAGTATTCAAAATCCTAAAAGGTATTGACAATGTCGACCCAGGGACTTTTTTGACCTGAAAAAAGAAACAAGGACCAGGGGTCACAAATGGAGATTAGATAAAGGGGCATTCAGAACAGAAAATAGGAGGCACTTTTTTACACAGAGAATTGTGAGGGTCTGGAACCATCTCCCCAGTAATGTTGTTGAAGCTGACACCCTGGGATCCTTCAAGAAGCTGCTTGATGAAATTCTGGGATCAATAAGCTACTAATAACCAAATGAGCAAGATGGGCCGAATGGCCTCCTCTCGTTTGTAAACTTTCTTATGTTCTTATCTGTCTGTGTCTCTTTGTATGTGTGTGTCTGTCTCTGTGTCTGTGTCCATATCTCTGTGTCTGTCTATCTTTATCTATGTGTGTGTGTCTGTCTCTCTCTCTGTGTCTGTCTATATCTCTGTGTGTGTCTCTGTGTCTGTCTCTATATCCCTGTGTGTGTCTGTGTCTCTGTGAGTCTCTCTCTGACTGTGTATGTGTCTGTGTGTCTCTGTGAGTCTCTCTCTGACTGTGTGTTTATTCTGTGCAGGTGAGTAGGAGTCTTCTTCTCAACCCTGCAGCAATCAGACACGACTCAGGTATCAGATTTGAAATACGCTTAATGATAATAATGCAGTCAGCACTCACATATCCGACCCTGTAAATAAAATTGTAACTTCATTGACGGTTAAACGCATATTTGATTATTTCATTTTGGCCTGTTCCAACCCATTTCCGTTTTTCAGGGAACACAAAAATGATAAAATATTACAAATATCTGAATTGACCGTGTTTTAAAGTAAGCAGGCTTCCATTTAGATGTACTGTATTGGTTTTGTTGGCACAGTACCATATTTTCAACAGAATAAGTATTTTAATTCAGAACGATATGATTATGAAAATGTCACTTGCCAAAAGAGATGACACGTGGACTGTAATACAGTACATATTTTTAAATCCGGTACGTATTGTAGCAGTATGTAAAATTCCCTGTTAACGACCCAGCTGCAAAATTAAATCCAAATCACATTACCCATGCATAACTGCATAAAACGTAAAAGGCAATGCGATTTAGCAAAAGATTTAAAAAATTTAAAAAATCTGTATTCAAAATTGAATAATATAGTGCTCGATAAGACCCTAAAGTCACAGTTCACTTGCAAATGAAAATGCACAAAAACTACTAAAGGTCACAGATTTTTAAAAAATACATAACAGTATCTAAAACTGTTTAATGATTAACTGTTCGTTACCCTAGCTTGTCTCGTTCGCTTTGTTTTGGCTGCATTTTCGTCAGGTGAAAGTGGAGGAAGGGCTGTGAAACTAAAATAAAACGTGGGCTGTGGGCGGATATTCAAATAAATTGCAACATTGAGAGATGGGCTTTGTATCAGAAAACTGGAGTCGGAAATCATGTGTGACGGGTAAGCGCATTCATTTGTTACATTATATATATATATGATTTTATTCTTAATACAAGGGCGGTAAAACGTGACTGACGTGTATCTGGGTAACGGATATCCGAGTGCTGACTGTAATAATAATAATAATAATAAATCATTGTTTATTATTAAATATTATTTATTTTTAAAAATCAGTTTTCTTATCCACTATATTATTGTTTTCTAATAGATGTGGAGGGGGAGGGACATTTCTCCTGGGCCCAATCACAGAAGGACTTCCCGGCCACACCCCTAAAGAACAAGAGCCAGACAACTGCTTTGGAGATCTCAGACTCAGAGGAGGAGCCTAGCAAAGAGCCGTGAGTCTGACCACACCCACTCTGTCTTATCTCCACTGCAACACCTGAGCTTGTTGCCTAGACATACTGTTGCTAATCAAGCTCGTAGTAAAACCTGGAATGTGTGAAACTGCTGTGCAATAGGAGTCCCTGCTCTTTCTGTATTATATTGTCTGTGTGATGTCACCGCCCCTCTGTGTGGCCCCTCTCTCTGTTTCAGGCCGTGGACTCGCTCGCCCTCCCCTCCCCCCACTCCGCACAGCCTCCAGAGACAGAAGGGGCGCGCCTTTAAAAATCAGGTGAGCTCCCCCCCAAGATCCTCTTGAGACCACACGCTTTGAGATGGTATTTTCACACTTGTTTCAGATGCTGTTTTCACACTCGTTTGAGACGGTGTTTTCACACTCGTTTGAGATGGTGTTTTCACACTCGTTTGAGATGGTGTTTTCACACTCGTTTGAGATGGTGTTTTCACACTCGTTTGAGATGGTGTTTTCACACTCGTTTGAGATGGTGTTTTCACACTCGTTTGAGATGGTGTTTTCACACTCGTTTGAGATGGTGTTTTCACACTCGTTTGAGATGGTGTTTTCACACTCGGTACATGGCTGTGTTCTATGATTCTCAGGGAGGTGGACAGAAAACTGAATGAGGTGGGGGCCACGCTCTCTCCTGTCTCCCAGAATTCCCGGCTGCGGAAAACTGCGGTCGGTGGGGACGACGATGACGACGATGTCATCCTGTTGACCACACCCCCTTCTGAAACGCTGCAATCTGGTTCGCCGAGAGAGCTGGTGCTGAAAATACGCTGCAGAGCTGATCTGTACAGGATACCAGTGAAAACAGTGAGAGAGGAGGAGGGGAGGAGAGGGGTTAGATAATGAGTATGAGGGGTTTAGAATTGTGGGAGAGGCTTTTAACCCCTTGCGGTCCATTTATTAAGCGCGTCTCAGGCGCGTCAGGTCCAATTTATTTTCACACGTGCAGTTTATTTTAGACGCGCTGTTTAAAAGTATTTTTTTTCACAGTAAAACAGGTTTAAAAGGCACTGCATATCAACAGGACACTCAGTACTGTATCTCCAGCCCCGTCCCACCCCTTGTTCGCTGTGTTTTTCACATACCTCTTCATAGTCGTGCATACTGATAAATCATCTTCTGATCACTCGTTTTATCACCAAACTTCTCATAATGCGATCCAAGCCATTATTTTATTACTATAACATCTCAAAAAGCTCTGCAAATGTCTGATATTCTTTGAGCGCTGGATGTGGAAGCAGCTATCTTGTTTGTTTGTGGCCGTTATCTCTGTGGTGCCGGGGCTATGTGTATTGCTCAGATCCCAGATCTTTTTTTTTTCGGCTTCTCTCGGCTCCTATCAGTCTCACTCAGCCATTGAATGGTTTTCTTGGCTTTTTCCAGAGAAAAAGCGACTAGAGACCTGTGTTTTACGTCTTTTTGATGATGTCGGAAAGGGAAAATTGTAATGTTGGACCTGGTCCGACATAGGACTGCAAAGGGTTAATGGGTGGCAGGGATTTAAAATGAGCAGGAGGGGGTTAGAATGGGTGGGAGAGGATAGAATTCAGGGAGGGGTGTGTTGTAGTTGTTAACTCCTCCCTCTCCCTCTCAGACAGACCCTCTGAGCAGCGCAGTGGAACAGCTGTCAATCATACTCAAGGTTCCGTCCTCCAGGATACTGCTGCTGCAGAAGGAGGCGGAGCTTCCTGTGGTCGCCACAGCAACCGAGCTGGGACTGGGCATCGCTGACATCATTGGTGAGAAAAATAATTACAAAGTAAAAAAAAAAAAATAATAATGTGATTATAGTTATCTGTGTTGTACACTGCTGTGCAAAGGTTTTAGACAAACAACATGACAACGAATGTGCTTTATTAAAGAATGCCAGATGCCCTTTAGCTGAGTTTTGGTACTGTTTCTAATCGATTTCCACATCTGTAAAACTTGGCAAAGTGTTTCCTTACACCAATTCAGTGGATGCAGAACGTGCAAGTACCACTGTTTTTAGGCTTTTATAGTGCTCTGAAATATTATCTACCTAGGTTTATTTAATGTTTAATTAAAATAATCATCAGTGTGCAAACCAAATGTCAGAGCAATCCTTTAAAAAAAGTGTTTGGGGGTGTATGTCACTTTAAATAAATGCTGCTTTATGCCATCTATGGAAAATACAACTTTGCCAAAAACACCTTTGGGGAAAATGCCCGCCGTTTCGCGGACGGGGGGCATACAAACCCCAGGGGACTTGCTTTTTTTTAGCTGAGACCCTTGGACATCTAATGAGACCCCCTCGAGTTCGTTGCCCCAGGGGTTGTGGAGCTACGGGGTAAAACACGAGGTATCCCTGTTTCAGCGAGAATGTCTCGGCCCGTCTCGACACTTATGCTAAAAGTCAAACAGCATTTCCTTTACAAAAACGATAATATCTTAAAAACTACAAAAGATACAATTATGAATGCTTATTCACCACTGCTACACCCCGTTAGAAAATTGACTTTCCTGCAGAGTTTCTAACCCTGCGATAACATAGCTAAAAATAATGACAAATAAAACAATGATAATTCTAACATATATCCTTTTGCAGACTGTGTTGTGATCTCGGAGGGGGACAGACAGGGGGACAGCGCACAGGGACAGGGGGACGAGAACACCATCACGCTGAGACTGCAGGGAAAGGACAAGGAGTCTGTTCAACTCATCTCAGCCAAGAGGGTGCGCACTGTTGCTGTGTGTCTGTCCAACTCTCTGTGTCTGTCCAACTGTTTCTGTGTCTGTCCAACTGTCTGTATGTCTGTCCAACTCTCTGTGTGTCTGTTTGTGTATTAACCCCCCCCCCCCTCTCTCTCAGGATGCCCCCTGCGCCAGTCCTTCTGCAGTATCACAGACGCCGGTTTGGATCCCCAGCACAACGCAGCTTCCTGTTTGACGGAGAGAAGGTTCTGGAGGGGGCCTCACCTACCAGCCTCGACATGGAGGATGGTGATGTCATCGAGGTGTGGCTGTGAACCCCTGCGCCCCAAAACCAGAAACTGAGCGAGTCAAACAGCAGACAAGCATTTGGGCTCTAGTGCCTTTATCGGTGTAGTGTGTGTGTTCACAGACACAGACACAGACACACACAAACACAAACACACACAAACACAGACATACGCACACACACACATTACACTGATGATGGCATTAGAGCCCAGATGCTTGTGCACTTAACAAATGCAGCCTTCCTGTTTCAAATACTAGTAAATGACAGCAGAGTTTGAATGGCTGGGTGGAGTATTGGACTGGGCTTTTTCAGTGTTTTTTGCTTGTTCAAATAACTATATATTTTTATTTTTAATAATATAGCACTTTTGAAATTGTACAGAATGATTAATAGTAATAAAGTTATTTAAAAAATATGTATGAGTTTTTTTTTGTTTTTTTTAAAATGTATATTCAGGTTATCCAGCGGTAGTACAATAGCAATGCAGACAGACAACGACACTTGGTTCAATCAATCAATCATTCAATCTTTATTTTTGTATAGCGTCTTAAACGAGGGCCACCACAAAGCGCTTTGCATGAAGAAAAAACGAATAAACTAATAACAGTAATTGTAATAATAACAAGAATACCTATAAAATGAATAAAGCAGTCGAATAATGCTAGAAAGTATGCCATATAGAGACAAGAGAATAGATAACGATGTGACAGACTATAAAAAAGTGTTTTTAATCGAGATTTTAAAAAAATCAACCGAGGGGGCTTCCCTTACAGCATTGGGCAGCTCATTCCAGAATTTCAGTGCAATATAAATGAAGCATCTACCACCTGAGTGTTTTTCTGAATAATAGGTATAGAAAGTAACCTGACATCCTCAGATTGGAGCAAACGGTTGGGATCTGTGACAGAAATACAGTGATTCTTGGTTGTAAGTCTCCCTCCCGACCTGTGAGTGTGCTAAGCAGCGAGAACAGAGTTCCTTGGATGGGCTGGCCCGACGGTTCTTTCCCAGGGTTCAAAACCAGTCAGCCAGCTAGGAAGGGGGCGAGACTCCTTTGCAAGAACGCATTGACCCGGAAGGTAAATGATGTGGCAGCCGCAGATTGGAGAGGTGGTTGCACTCGTTTATCAAGGGGTCATGTGTTGACAGCATAAAAAGAAACGGAGAATCGTAATCTGTACCTTCGCATTGGGTGGTGTAAATAAA
Organism: Acipenser oxyrinchus oxyrinchus; assembly: GCA_030684275.1. Lineage (NCBI taxonomy): Eukaryota > Metazoa > Chordata > Actinopteri > Acipenseriformes > Acipenseridae > Acipenser > Acipenser oxyrinchus. The sequence continues at coordinate 3,451,260 of CM060295.1, forward strand.
CTGAGAAGGACTGAGAGATGATCCCACTACTGCACGCACCCAGGACTGGTGACCGTGTCTGTATTATTGTGGGGCGGGTATTGTTTATTATTTGGGACTGTCTCCTGTGTTATTTACCCCATGCTGTACACATTGGTGTATATTGCCGGGGATTATTGTTTGGTCGCCAGGCCTGGAAAATAAAATAAAAACATTTCCAAACCGGATTACAATTATCTCTGTCTGCTTCTTTAATGCTGCATCACTCCTGCACCTGTTAACACTCAGCCGTCTTTAAGGTAAGGTGGAGCCGTTAGAGCCTTATAGGTTAATAACAACACCTTAAAATCTATCCTAAATTGGACAGGAAGCCAGTGTAGACATGCCTTTTAAACCTGGAATAATTCTGGTCGCTCTTCTTTGCACTCTTTCTAGAGCAGCAATATCCTTTTTGTAATGAGGTGACCAGAATTGAACACAATATTCTAGATGAGGTCTTACTAATGCAGTGTAAAGTATTAACATTACTTCCTTTGATTTAAATTCAACATGTTTCATTATATATCTGAGCATTTTGTTGACCTTTTTTTTATAGCTTCCCCACATTGTCTAGATGAAGACATTTCCGAGTCAACATAAAATCCTAAGTCTTTTTCGTAGATTCCTTCTTCAATTTCAGCATCTCCCTGTGAAAGTGTGGTTTGCAGTGCGCAGGTGTAAGGGTGATGCAGGTACTCCAGACAACGACAAACACAAAGTTCACGGTTCAGGTTCTTTTTATTTTCTTTTTCCAGTCTACTTGACTGTGTAAATAATAAATACTGGCTCTACCCAGCTATGGGTATTGTCAGCATATAAACCAAGGGGTTGCAGTCCCAAAATAATAATACAGACACACAACAGAGAAACAGACACGTCTCCGGACAGCGCGTGGTCTAGGTGCAGGTGCGGTGCTTGATCCAGGGGTGCTTGCTTGTGAACAGGTGCAGTGAAGTCCGGGCTTATGGCTGGCTTGAAGCGGCAGCTCCTGGACATGTATAATAGCCGTCTGGCAAAGGCAATGGTAGACAGTTATTTGCAACAAATACAAAAACTCCACTCACGTTTCCACAGTCCTTGTTTCCTCCCATTAACCACAACAAAGGAACCGATTACGGCGTCACGTCCCCCTAAAGTACCCTCAGCCCCGCCCCCTCCGATAGCTAGTTCAATCACGTCTCCTCCAATTCATGAATAAAACTTCGCTCACCGTCCTAGGGCGATGACTCCAGGTACCGTAACGCCGCCCTCTTCCTGAATGGCCGGCTTCCGACTGCCCCCGGAATAAACTGCCCAACCATTCAGTACGAAGCCCGCAGTTCCTGTTGTACAGTGCCCTCACAGGTCGAGAAGGAGATTGTTGATTAAGAATCATTCGCTCTCGGTCACACTCCCATATGGTATTTATATTTTTATTGCCTGTGTGCAGTACCTCACACTTTTCTCTATTAAATGCCCAGTTCTGAATGCTGTCTAGATCATTTTGAATGACGTTTGCTGACGTTCGTCTGCAAATTTAACAAGTTTGCTTACTATACCAGAATCTAAATCATTAATGTAGATTAGGAACAGCAGAGGACCTAATACTGATCGCTGTGGTACACCACTGGTTACCTCGCTCCATTTTGAGGTTTCTCCTCTAATCAGTACTTTCTGTTTTCTACATGTTAACCACTCCCTAATCCATGTGCATGCATTTCCTTGAATCCCTACTGCATTCAGTTTGAGAATTAATCTTTTATGCATGACTTTGTCAAAAGCTTTCTGGAACTCTAAATAAACCATGTCGTATGCTTTGCAATTATCCATTTTCGATGTTGCATCCTCGAAAAAATCAAGCAGGTTAGTTAGACACAATCTCCCTTTTCTAAAACCATGCTGGCTGTCTCCCAGGATACTGTTACCATAAAGGTAATTTTCCATTTTGGATCTTATTATAGTTTACATATAATAGAAGTCAGGCTTATTGGTCTGTAGTTACCTGGTTCGGTTTTGTCTCCCTTTTTGTGGATCGGTATTACGTTTGCTATTTTCTAGTCTGTCGGTACAAGCCCTGTGTAAAGAGACTGTTGCATGATCTTGGTTAGTGGTTTGTAAATAACTTCTTTCATTTCTTTGAGTCCTATTGGGAGGATCTCATCCGGCCCAGGGGATTTGTTTATTTTAAGAGCTCCTAGTCCCTTTAACACTTTTGCCTCTGTTATGCTAAAGTTATTCAAAACTGGATAGGAACAGGTCGACATGTGGGGCATGTTGTCCGTATCCTCCTTTGTAAACACTTGTGAAAAGTAATCATTTAATATATTTGCTATTTTTTTCTCTTCATCTATGATGTTGCTATTTGTATCTCTTAGACATTTTACTTCCTCCTTGCATCTTCTTTTGCTGTTGTGATATTGGAAATACTTTTTGGAATTGGTTTTAACCCCCTATTTTTATCTCTCTCTTGGCTTCCTTTTTGACTTGTGTTTGCAGTTCCAAGTACTCTTTCTGTGTACTTTGTTTTTGGTCCCTTTTAAACACTCTGTAAAGTGTCTTTTCTCTGAATATATATATATATATATATATATATATATATATATATATATATATATATATATATATATATATATATATATATATATATATAATTGATCTATTAAACCATTTTGGCCATTTTGTTTTAGATTTTGATTTGTGTACTTTTGGGATGTAATTTTTTTGTTTTAGTACTACATTTTTGAAAAATAGCCATACTTTAGTCTTTACTTTTGGGGTTTTAAAAAGCACTTCAAATTAGACCATGTTGTGATCTGAGTTTGCCAATGGTTCTCTGACCTTTGTTTTAGTTATTCTGTCTTCGTTATTTGAAAATACTAAATCAAGGCATGCCTCCCCTCTAGTCTGTGCCTTGACAAATTGTGTTAGGAAGCAGTCATTTGTCATTTCCACCATTACAATTTCATCTGTCGTGCTCCCCACCGGGTTTTCTCATTTTATATGGGGGAAGTTGAAATTCCCCATTAATATGGCTTCTCCTTTGCTGCATGCATTTCTAATGTCCTTGTATAACAGGTTATTTTGGCAGTCTATAGCATGCCCCTACTATTATGCCCTTTGCATTTTTGTCCATTATTCTGACCCACATTGATTCTGCATCGTTTTTTCTTCCAGATTTACACCTGGGTTTCAAGACTAATTTTGATGTATAGTGTATAAAATGTGTAGGGCTCTGTGTTTTACGCAACCTGCTTTGTTAGGCTGCACTTCATTCCTCCCACCGAAGCTGCTTGATGAGATTCTGGGATCAATAAGCTACTAACAACCAAACGAGCAAGATGGGCTGAATGGCCTCCTCTCGTTTGTAAACTTTCATATGTTCTTATGTGGTCATGTAGTCTGCTTAATTAAACCACTTATTGATTAATAACCTCCCGATTCCTTTAATCATGTCAACAAAATATTAAAAAACAGCATTGATTCCTGGAACAATTTATATAAAATATTGAAATCATAACATCAATACTGTAACATATATATTACAAATATAACATAATAATAATAATTCAAGGTTGTTCGCAAGCAGCCCATTACGTGTCACTTACAGTTTCATGAAAGAAAATGTCCCACGCATTAAATGTTGCTGTTAAACTTAAGCATCGTCAGTTGGTTAACCCTGCCTTCTTTCATAGATTGACGTTGTTCCGTAAAAACTTGGCCAAGAAGAAACACTTCATTCAGCATCTACAGAATTGGTAACAACTGACAAAAATATTTCAGCCTTTCGTGTTAAATTGGGAAATAATTCTTCAGCTTTAATCCAAAATTCATTCAAAGTCATTCTACTGTCGTTTTCTTTTGCTTATGGTAGGTATGTGTCCATTTCTGATTTACAGTCAGCGTCCAATTCTGGAATAGAATATAATGGGAGGGCTTCCAGATCCTAACTACACACTTGTTGTGGGTCGAATATCCTTACTGCCATCAGAAAGTTATGAGCTAGTTGAAAAAAAGTAGGTTTTTTTTGCATTGATCCGGGTTGTAGTAATTAGTCAGTTTTTCAGAAACGTCATGGAAGGTTTTTACACATAGTTTGTTGTGGCGTCCGTGCTGTGTACCTCTTGTGCCATTGCTCGGTATGTATTTATTAATTCTGCAACTTTATTATATGTTTGATGGACTCTCAGTTCGAAGGTATTTCAAACAAACAAAATGTGCAAAACATACTGATCTTTTGCATTTGTAGACTCGTCAGTAACTTCAGATTCACTGTCAGACATCTTTACCAGTTGTACAATTTTCATCTTGTGCAACTCAGCAATTTGGGGTAGATATTCCCTTCTCAGTTAACCTGCTGTAGGAATTGCTTCCGCATTTATTACATGTTTGTTCAGAAATGCACGTAGTTTGGATTATTATTTTTTCCAGGGGAATATTAGCACAAACAAATGCCTCTGTCAATCAAAAATAACATCTCGTCTGTGTTCATAATTTTCGTTCCCCTTACGTTTTTTTTACTGGAGGACGCCGTCTCATAGCTGTCAATCTCAGCCTTTCGTTTTCTGTGTTTTTCTGATGATAAATGTCGAAATGTCGGTCTATTGTTGATTTTCGAGTGTGGTCCAAGGATAAATTGCGAGTTGTGCAAAATAAATTATACCCATCGGTGTACAGAACACCTGGTGGATATTGTTAGCGTCGTTCGCTCGGTCAAATTCTTTTTCATTACGATGTCTTTGACTTCATGTTTAGGTCTGTCGATTTTTCTTTTAATGCATCAATTTATTCAATTACCATTTATACTCATCATAATAAGCTTTTATTTTTCTAATTAGTCAAAGCGTAATGTGTTGATTTCTTAATTGTGAATTTGATTACTATAACTGGAGTGGCTGCAGGGACATCTAGGGGATAGCAGTTGAATTACAATTGAAAAAAAAAAAAACAGGTCGCGTAAAACGCAGGACGCTATGTATAGCGCTACCCCTCCGCCTCTTCTGTCCTGCCTGTCTTTCCTATACAGTGTATACCCACTTATATTATATTTGTCTCCATCACTCTCGGATAATAAAGTTTCTGTAACACCTATCACATCGTAGTTACTTGTTAGTGCAGTAGCTTCAAATTCTAACATTTTGTTTTTGAGACTTCTAGCATTTAGATAAATACATTTAATGGCTATCTTACCTGAGTTGTTGCCCTATCATGATACCTATGATAAGAATAATAAACAATTATAAAGAAACACATACCAGTAATTTGTTTTCAAGGTGGTTTTATTTATGGTATTAATTTGCTGCGCTGCAGTACAGCTAGAAGAGTCTCAGCAAAATGATTCTGTTTCAGTTTTATTCTCGGTTCTCACTCCTCTTGGGTTCCGGGTTCTAGATCCCAGTCTCTGGTTCTAAGCTCCTCTAGAAGGATCTGTGCTTCAACAATCCCATGAGATGCTGCTTTTGACAGGAACCGTTCCACCTCCCTGCAGAAAGACAGACAGGCAGACAGAGAGACACGCACACAGACACACACACACACAGACACACACACACACACGCACACACACACACACACACACACACACACACACACACACACACACACACACACACACACACAGACAGACACACACACATATACAGACAGACACACAGACACACACACAGACAGACACATACAGACAGACACACACACATATACAGACAGACAGACACACACAGACAGACACACACACACACACACACACACACACACAGACAGACACACACACACACACACAGACAGACACACACATATACAGACAGACACACAGACAGACACACAGACAGACAGACACACACACAAATACAGACAGACAGACAGACACACACACACAGACACACACACACACACACACACACACACACACACAGACAGACACACACACACACGCACACACACAGACAGACACACACACATATACAGACAGACACACAGACACACACACAGACAGACACATACAGACAGACACACACACATATACAGACAGACAGACACACACAGACGGACACACACATACAGACAGAGAGACAGAGACACAGACAGGAAACATATCTGTGATGTCACCCTTTGATCTTTTGATTGATTAATTCTATGAATCTTCTAACGAAGTGGCTGCGTGGCTTTGAAGAGCAGGGGAGTGCGGGGCAGATATATTGTTGATTAACAGTTTGTGCCACGAATCCACACAAAACTGTTGATTTCAACAGAAAAGTGAATACAATTTTATTACACAACAATCATTTCAACAATTAGTTAATTATAGTATTACACATTTCAAACGTAACACTTGGAAAATGACTTGCGATTTCAACGGAGCATTTCATATGGTTAAAGAAAATTCATACAATTATACATTTACATAATTAAAACGTCTCACCCTCTCTCTGTGTTCAGTGTTAATGTAGCGGTGCTGTGTGTGTCTCACTCTCTCTCTCTCTCTCTCTCTCTCTCTCTCTCTCTCTCACCCTCTCTCTCTCTCTCTGTGTTCAGTGTTAATGTAGCGGTGCTGTGTGTGTCTCACCCTCGCTCTCTCTCACCCTCTCTCTCTGTGTTCAGTGTTAATGTAGCGGTGCTGTGTGTCTCTCTCTCTCTCTCTCTCTCTCTCTCTCTCTCTCTCTCTCTGTGTTCAGTGTTAATGTAGCGGTGCTGTATGTGTGTCTCACCCTCTCTCTCTGGCTGCGCTAATGTTCCTCATCATCCCCACAGCCAGGTTATAGGAGGAGTGTGGGTGTCCCTGATCAGCAGCCAATCTGATAGAGAAAGAGAGAGAGATTAATACAGACAGACACACATAGACACAAACTCAGACAGCCACTGCTATATTTGTAAGGTTTACACACACACACACACACACACACACACACACACACACACACACACACACACACACACACACACACACACAGACAGTATTTCGCACCTGAACCACTCCATGGCTGTCTGTCCGTCCTTCTCCACCCCCTCCCCTGAGAATCAGACATTATTATTATTATTATTATTATTATTATTATTATTATTATTATTATTATTATTATTATTATTTGTTGTCTCCTTCTTCTATTAACCCTAGTGTTATAATTATTAACACTCTCATTATTCTTCTCATTAATGTTATGAGCTTCGCTCACTCACCAGTCAGGTATCTCTGTCCCAGTAAGTGCTGGGCAGTGGGGTGACCCAGTCCAGCGTACAGTCTGGTGACATGCAGGTGAAAACTGTGAGAGTGAAGACAGATGTAGAGGAGAGAGAGGAGAGAAAGGAGTACTGCTAGTATCTGGGAGAGAGAGAGGGGAGAGAACAGGCTTAGTTTAATACTACAATACAATTATGCATTTAGTTTCATTAAAGCTACACACAGACAGACAGAGCCCCACAATGTTGTTCAGTTCGACTCCAGACAGACACACGCACAGGCTCACCTCATATTTGCTCCAGTATGTAGTTTGTTGTTTGATCCTCATCTTCTTTGATCTCGGGTTTGAATCACTACTGTAGTCTGTCTCTCTCCCTCCATGGAGCCTTCCTCGCTGCATATCTGTCTATCTACCTGTCTGTCTGTCTATCTATCTCTCTGTCTATCTAGCTATCTCTCTGTCTGTCTATCTATCTCTCTTGCTATGTGTCTATCTACCTATCAGAGTTGAAAAGATTAAAATCAAAGTTACGGATGTTTCAGAAGAGCATGTGTCTGTGTGTATCTCCCTCTCTCTCCCTCAGTGTGTGCAAGACTGCCTCTGTATCTCAGTGTCCATCACCTGCCCTCCTCCCCACTCCTCTCCCCCTCCTGTCCCTCCCTCCTCCTCCCCACTCCTCTCCCCCTGCCTCCTGTCCTTCCCTCCTCCTCTCCCTCACCCTCCTCCCCACTCCTCTCCCCCCTCCCTCCTGTCCCCTCTCCCTCCCTCTGCCTCCCTCTCTCCCTCCTCCACACTCCTCTCCCCCCTCCCTCTCTCTCCTCAGTGTGTGCGTGACTGCCTCTGTATCTCAGTGTCATCAGCTGCCCTCTCTCTCTCTCTCTCTCTCTCTCTCTCTGTGCTTCAGATAAACGAAACCAGTACAATAGCGCCCATAGACATCAATACTATCTCACACAGACAGTGGCAATATAATATATTTACACAGCTTATGAACACACACACACACAGTAGCAGACAACAGAGCTCCACAAAATAACTCAGGTTCAATAGGGCAACATGATACAGACACACAGCTGGCGTTTCCAAGGTTACCAAAATAAACACTGCAGTGCAATCCTGGGTTTAGACACCCCACTATTAGGGCCACTTTTTTTAAAGTACTGATTTGCTATTATTGACAGCAATGTAAATTCAATAGTAACTCCACCGTCCTGTATTCTCTCTGTGTGTCAGTGTTTGTGTCTGTCTGTCTGTCGGCAGCTTTAATAATAATAATAATAATAATAATAATAATAATAATAATAATAATAATAATAATAATAATTTGATATAGCAACCTTCACAACAGGGTGTCTCAGGGTGCTGCACAACATGGAAAAACAACCAGACACATAGTAATAACAAAACAAAACAAACAATAAACAGTCAATTCAAAAATACATTCAAAACATGTAAATACAAATAAAAACAATTCCTAAACCTTGAAAACAAGAATTACAAAAACCTTGAAAGTTTTAATAACAAACCCACAGGATCCCTGTCAAAAAAAAAGGCTGCCGAGATCAAATGTGTCTTAAGAGTGGATTTAACAATTCAACACTGATGTGGAGTCTGAATGCAGCCGCAGAGAGTTCCAGAGAGAAGGGGCAACACAGCTAAAACTACGCCCACCAAAGGCTTTAGAAGTCCAGAGTTTGACGATCTGAGCTGTCTTCCAGGGATGTAAGGGCTGAGAAAGTTCATAATGTAACTGGGCCCCTGACCATGCAAAGCCTTGTAATGACACTAAACTTTGGAAGAATGTAGTAAACTAACACAGACACAAAGAAGAAGGGATTATTTTGTAGTGTCAAACTGAACAGGATTGTGGGGCTCGTCTGTCTGTCTGTCTGTCTGTCTGTGTGTGTCTGTCTGTCTGTCTGTGTGTGTCTGTTTTCTGTCTGTGTCTGTGGACTGCGATTAGTTCTTCATTAAAATGGACACCGAAATCCTCACTCACCACGCCAGCTCAGAACTGAAATCTTCACCAAGATGGCGCGGGGGTGCTGGGGGTGGGGTGTCACGCGCAGATCAGGCGGTAGTTATTCACGTGACGCGGAACTAGACGCTTCCAAGATGGCGGTGAAGTGAGGGAATGAAAACAAACAAAGAATAAAGAGAAGATAATAAAACAGCACATTCAAATTTAAACAAATGGAAAAAAGTATGGAAAGAAGGAGCGACTGAGGAAACAAAAGCTAAGCAGACGCGAAGTTCGAGCGAGGGCATTTATTTTGTACTGCGTACCGAGACGCGAAGCGAGTAAGTACAGTTTACATGGTACAGCTCTTAATAATAATATTAACAATATTATTATTAATCCAATAATAATAATAATAATAATTCATATTATTATTGTTATTATCATCACCATCAGTAGCGGGTTAACAGAGGTTGGGCGGATTTCCGAAGCTTAGTGCCGGGATACGTACATTCAAAATGATGAAATAACTTTTTAAAAATCAGTTCCAAAAAATGATAGTTAGCAGGGTTCTGATGGAAGTTCTAACAGTGGGAACAAATAACTTAAGTTGAAATCGCTGTTTGTTAGTCAGGTAAATTGGCTTCAAATGAAAGCAGTTAAATAATCAGAATTATGAATGTCTCTAAAATAACAATTCCAGTTCCTTTTTAAAACCAATTCTCAATTCCAATTTCCTCTCTCAGTTTAGTGTTTAGTTTATAGAGAGAGAGAGAGAGAGAGAGAGAGAGAGAGAGAGAGAGAGAGAAGGAGGGAGGGACACACGTTTTTTTCAAACTTCCCAAAGTTATTCAACTGCCCTTGTCAAGGCAAAGTGTGTTTGAAAACAAACAGAGGAGGTACTCATAGGCTTTTGATGCCGTGGTAACCACACTCACTTATATATATATATATATATATATATATATATATATATATATATAGCATATGGGAGATACTGAAATTGAAGAAGGAATCTATGAAAAGACCTAGGAGTTTATGTTGACTCAGAATGTCTTCATCTAGACCAGGGGTGTGCAATTCGGTCCTAGAGGGGTGTGCTCCTGCTTTTGTTCCAACTGTGCTCTAAATTACTTAATTAGACCAATAATTGGTAATAATTGGCCCAATTAAGTAATTTAGGGCAAAGTTGGAACAAAAGCCAGGAGGGACACCGGCCCTCTAGGACCGGAATTGCACACCCCTGATCTAGACAATGTGGGGAAGCTATAAAAAGGCCAACAAGATGCTCGGATATATTGTGAAAAGTGTTGAATTTAAATCAAGGGAAGTAATGTTAAAACTTTACAATGCATTAGTAAGACCTCACCTAGAATATTGTGTTCAATTCTGGTCACCTCGTTACAAAAAGGATATTGCTGCTCTAGAAAGAGTGCAAAGAAGAGCAACCAGAATTATCCCGGGTTTAAAAGGCATGTCGTATGCAGACAGGCTAAAAGAATTGAATCTGTTCAGTCTTGAACAAAGAAGACTGACTACTAGGCGATCTGATTCAAGCATTCAGAATTCTAAAAGGTATAGACAATGTCGACCCAGGGGACTTCTTCAACCTGAAAAAAGAAACAAGGACCAGGGGTCACAAATGGAGATTAGATAAAGGGGAATTCAGAACAGAAAATAGGAGGCACTTTTTTACACAGAGAATTGTGAGGGTCTGGAACCAACTCCCCAGTAATGTTGTTGAAGCTGACACCCTGGGATCCTTCAAGAAGCTGCTTGATGAGATTCTGGGATCAATAAGCTACTAACAACCAAACAAGCAAGATGGGCCGAATGCCTTCCTCTCGTTCGTAAACTTTCTTATGTTCTTAAATATTAGCATCACAAGGGTATACAGGTATTATACAAAATAAAAGATGGGCCTCTTCAGTGAGTTACAGGAAAACAATTTCATCTAGGGTTTCTGTGGCAGTTTATAAATTACTAAACGTCTGGTCTCGTAATTTATGACGGGCATTCTTTAACACAGAGCACGGGGTCCTCCTCATCAGGTGTTGAGCAAATGGGAAACGCTGACGACCTGCATCACAGCGTCCTCTTCATAGGCCTGTATTGTACCCCATTTTACTAGAACGTTTGATGTTTTATAAATTATAATAATAAAGGAAGTAACTCAGGAAAGAGAAAAAAAAAAGTAAAGTTAGAGAGCATCAAAACTCCCCGATTTAGACACTGAGCTGGAACTTCAGCATCATCTAGAACTTTAGGATTGAGACAGAATTCATAAATATATATCTTATTTAACATCATGTAATCAAAGGAACTACACAATTGTATCACAAAAGTCTACTGGAAGCCATAATAGCAGTACAGTATTTCATGTTAGATGTGGAAATGTTACATTTTTCAGTTTGTCAGTTTTTCATAAAGTATATGGAAAAGTACAGAGCGGTGTGTAATTCAATAGGTTAACGTAACATTCAGCAGGTTGCATTCGACTTTATGAAGCAAAAGTAGTTAATTTCTATAGGGTGATGCCAAACTTTTGGCCATAGTTGTAGTAGAAGACACAAAACCTCATTAACCAGGCTTTAAACTGTGGTTCTTCAAGCTGCCGCTCCCTGGCTGTTCTCTGTTGGTCTCGGGGAAACATTCGGGGAGACCTGTCCCAACAGCCACAGCTGCGTGTCCCGTGACATCACTTCCTATTCCTGTCGCTTCACAGCGGCCATGTCAATTCCTTGCTTGGTCACATGGTCATGCAGCAGCCTCTCCATTGGTTCATCCTCGGCGATGTCTAGTGGAATGTCTGTCACAGTTTACTATGCTTACTAGCGCTCCCTGCTGTAACAAGAACTGTGATCTCCAGCCGTCCTCAGGAAGCTTTCACGTGCAGGGGGGTACAAAAAGACCCGGTGTTGTGCCAAATAGTGTAATCGGAAGAATAGCGTCTCATTTGTAGTCAGAACACATGCGCAGTCGAGCGAATTCATCTGCGCATGCCAAGAATATTTTTTCCTCCATCATTGCCAAAAACTGTCACCTTTCATTTTGAATCAGTACTTTACATTTTTAACTGAGGCTAAATGCCCAAATAATTGTTGCAAAAATCAACAAAGAAGTTTAAAAAGATATGCCGACAAGTTCTCTTTGGAAGGTAGCAAAGCACAGTATTGAAAACTGTGTTACAGAACCCACTAGATTAGTCAGTGTTTTTCATTTAACAGTTTGACACCTTAATGAAAATATATAGAGAATTGGTAATATTTATTAGAATAGTCATATTCCGTATGTGATCTGCTCATAGACATACAGTTATGAGAGTTTCACTGTCTGCTGGGCTATCGGTTGTTGCACGTAACAGTAGTAATGCAATTATAATATAAATAAACTAAAAGCATTTATTGAAAATTACCCGACTGTGCGAAAATAAAAAAAAAATCCTAAAACAAGGTTTAAAAAAAACATTGTCGATTGAGAAACCTTTAATTAAGAAGAGGATGGATGCATGAAAACTTTTTAATGCTAAACTCAGACAAAACAGAAGTGATGATTCTGGGATCTCCAATACTTGGTACCAAAAGTGGGAACACAAGGTCAAAATTTATAAATGACTTAATTGCATTTATTTCTTTAGTTATCAACTGTGCAAAGCATGAATTTATATATATATATAAAAAAAAAAAAACATTTTCAATTGACACACAGTTTTATTCAGTGACCACCCTACTATTCATATATACTTACATTTATCAATATAATGTAAATTATGTTTTACATCCTGTGATGGAGTGTCCCGCCCCTATATATATTTATTATTATGTGTATTTTTGTTTGCGGCGCAGATCAAAGCGCCAGCGTATTTGTTATTGTTTTTATAATTTAAAAACCCTGTGAGGATGCGTGACTGATTTATTTAGCTAGCTGACAGTCACGCATCCTTCCTAAACTCATGCAGACTGTCGCCGAGGGGTAATAAGATAATTAACAGCTAGTTAACCCCTCGGCCAGAATATAAAAGCCTCCAGCTGTCTGCGCTAAAGCGGAGAGTGTCGGAGGAGAGACGTAAGTCTGTTTACTCGAACAACGAGAGTTAACAATTGCTATATACCTGCTGGCTAAAAACCAGCACGATACTTGTTAGTTTCTGTTTGTTTGGCCAACGCGCCTTTTTGTTTTGTGGTGTTTGTTTGTTTAAATCTCTTCGTTTGTTTTTGTTATTATTTAATAAAAGGCTGAACACCGTAGCGTTTCAGCCTTACCCCCTGAGTCTTTGTTTCTGGTCCGTGACGTCACCACTGCAAGCCACTTGATCACACATCCTAAAACATGCAATGCATGGAACTGTCTCAATATTGACCTCATTCCACATTGTGTTATTATACAGAAGTACACCTGGAACTTACTCATTTGTGGTTCCAAGACATCACAAGTAATGATTCTACCATTTTCTAAATGTCATTTTATTGTCCTAATATTTACCTGCCTTGAAAGGGATATTTTTATATTAAATATGGGCGTAATATGGACACCATGGTGTCTGTTACATGCAAAGCATCACATTATTATTTGTTTATTTAGCAGACGCCTTTATCCAAGGCGACTTACAGAGACTAGGGTGTGTGAGCTATGCATCAGCTGCAGAGTCACTTACAACTACGTCTCACCCGAAAGACAGAGCACAAGGAGGTTAAGTGACTTGCTCAGGGTCACACAATGAGTGAGTGGCTGAGGTGGGATTTGAACCGGGGACCTCCTGGTTACAAGCCCTTTTCTTTAACCACTGGACCACACAGCCTCCTTCGTATCACATGTATCATTGGATTATGAAGGACATTTCAGAAAATAGTACATAGTAAAACCAGCAATAAGTTTCATTTTTATATTTGCAGTTATTTATTGTGACATCCAGAAACAACCAGAAATTCTCAGCCTGTACTGTAGCTTTTTAACAATGAACATGCAGTGCAGAAAAATAATTTAAATTTAAATGTAAGTTAAAAACATGTACAGTACTGTGCAAAAGTTTTAGGCAGGTATGAAAAAATGCTGTTAAGTAAGAATGCTTTCAAAAATAGACATGTTAATAGATTATATTTATCAATTAACTAAATGCAAAGTGAGTGAACAGAAGAAAAATCTAAATCAAATCCATATTCGGTGTGACCACCCTTTGCCTTCAAAACAGCATCAAGCATCAATTCTTCTAGGTACACCTGCACACAGTTTTTGAAGGAACTCGGCAGGTAGGTTGGCCCAAACATCTTGGAGAACTAACCACAGTTCTTCTGTGGATTTAGGCAGCCTCAGTTGCTTCTCTCTCTTCATGTAATCCCAGACAGACTTGATGATGTTGAGATCAGGGCTCTGTGGGGCCATACCATCACTTCCAGGACTCCTTGTTCTTCTTTACGCTGAAGATAGTTCTTAATGACTTTCGCTGTATGTTTGGGGTCGTTGTCATGCTGCAGAATAAATTTGGGGCCAATCAGATGCCTCCCTGATGGTATTGCATGATGGATAAGTATCTGCCTGTACTTCTCAGCATTGAGGAGACCATTAATTCTGACCAAATCCCCAACTCCATTTGCAGAAATGCAGCCCCAAACTTGCAAGGAACCTCCACCATGCTTCACTGTTGCCTGGAGACACTCATTCGTATACGCTCTCCAGCCCTTTGGCGAACAAACTGCCTTCTGCTACAGCCAAATATTTCAAATTTTGACTCATCAGTCCAGAGCACCTGCTGCCATTTTTCTGCACCCCAGTTCCTGTGTTTTCGTGCAGAGTTGAGTCGCTGGCCTTGTTTCCACGCCGGAGGTATGGCTTTTTGGCCGCAAGTCTTCCATGAAGGCCACTTCTGACCAGACTTCTCTGGACAGTAGATGGGTGTACCAGGGTCCCACTGTTTTCTGCCAGTTCTGAGCTGATGGCACTGCTGGACATCTTCCGATTGCGAAGGGAAGTAAGCATGATGTGTCTTTCATCTGCTGCAGTAAGTTTCCTTGGCCGACCACTGCGTCTACGGTCCTCAACGTTGCCGTTTCTTTGTGCTTCTTCAAAGAGCTTGGACAGCACATCTGGAAACCCCTGTCTGCCTTGAAATTTCTGCCTGGGAGAGACCTTGCTGATGCAGTATAACTACCTTGTGTCTTGTTGCTGTGCTCAGTCTTGCCATGGTGTATGACTTTTGACAGTAAACTGTCTTCAGCAACCTCATCTTGTTAGCTGAGTTTAGCTGTTCCTCACCCAGTTTTATTCCTCCTACACAGCTGTTTCTGTTTCAGTTAATGATTGTGTTTCAACCTACATATTGAATTGATGATCATTAGCACCTGTTTGGTATAATTGTTTAATCATACACCTGACTATATGCCTACAAAATCCCTGACTTTGTGCAAGTGTACCTAGAAGAATTGATGCTGTTTTGAAGACAAAGGGTGGTCACACCAAATATGGATTTGATTTAGATTTTTCTTCTGTTCACTCACTTTGCATTTAGTTAATTGATAAATATAATCTATTAACATGTCTATTTTTGAAAGCATTCTTACTTTACAGCATTTTTTCACACCTGCCTAAAACTTTTGCACAGTACTGTACATTTAAATCCTTACATATCATGCCCTTCTATTCTCTGTGCAGGTCTTGTGTACAGTCTTGAAAGAAACAGACATTTTTTTTTTTTTTTAAATCTGATACAAGAAAGCTGTTTGCATGCATTACTCAGGTATCTGTGATGCTGTGCACTTCCCAGCTCACCACCTGCAGACACTGGTGGCAAAGCATGGCAGTCATTAGGGGAAGCAGCTACTTGGTAATGTCAAGAAAGAAGAGTGAATTTCAGTCTCCAGGTAAAATGACCTAGGAAGTGCACACAAACTGAGGTTTCTGGTACCAGGTAGATTTTTTTTTTTTTTTAATGAAAAACATGCTTGCCACAACTTCTGTTTCTTTCAAGACTGCACATGTGAGAACTACAAAAGAGAAAAGAAGTGCAGACAGACCAACTTCCTCAATTATTTCATTAGCTTAGATCCCTTATAAAGCTGTATTAACTTCAACTACCAAATGCAATGTCAAAACCCTTATAAAACACTGGCGTTGTTAAACCTATTAGTCCTTTTTCATAGCAATCTTGCCGCCTTGCATTCTCAGTTTAAATTTCACCTGCAAATAAAAATGATTACAAAATACATCCTTTCACTCAACTTAAATATACTTCTACTGTTTTGAATCACACACTTTCTTTAGAATGCAGACTTTGCTTATATTCCTGTCTGTTTATAGCTCCCAAATGCAATTTGTTCCCAAATGTTTGTACACGCTTTTGTGTGCAATATCTATCACAAAAA
The DNA here is from genome assembly GCA_030684275.1 of Acipenser oxyrinchus oxyrinchus. Classification (NCBI taxonomy): domain Eukaryota; kingdom Metazoa; phylum Chordata; class Actinopteri; order Acipenseriformes; family Acipenseridae; genus Acipenser; species Acipenser oxyrinchus. Next base: position 3,467,744 of record CM060295.1, read on the forward strand.
AATATATGCATGCATACCACACTTGTGAGTGCCATAGATAAATATTGCACATAAGTGTGCAAAACTTTGTGACCAAATTACATTTGGGAGCTATAAATAAACAGGAATATAAGCAAAGACTGCATTCTAAAAAAATGGAGTATACAGAAGGCTAAACTATGGAAGAATGCATTAAACAGTTTTAATAGTAAATACAAACTAAATGTAGTTTTACCTTGCAGTGTAACAGAAGCATGCTCTGCTTTTGTCTTGGCTACCCCGTAACTCATTTAGTTATAATGTATTTATTATAATTATTGATTTATTATAATGATTGATTTATTTTGTCAATAGGTCCCCGATTTCTACCCCCGTCCGCCGTCCGGCGAAATGTCATTTTTTTCCCTACTAAACGGGACTTGCTTAAAATGCTATGTTGTGACTTGAAGAGAGCACAATCCACAGTGAGAGAGCATAGCACAGGGGCAACTGAGAGACAGAGATAAGGAAAGATATAGGTACATAATTTGAGAAACCATGTTGCATGTTTTATGGGTTTGTTATTCATTTTGATATAGCTGGAACAACAAGTTAACAAAAGGTATTTTTTAATTGCGCCTGCTACACAGGAAAAATCAATGTTGTGTCTGGAAATTGCTAGAAAACAGCAGCTAATGTAGCTTAAACTGATATTAACTCCATTCCATAATGGGCAGGAAACGCAGCAGTACAGCGTCCCTTCAGTAAATGACGCTATGTTCAAAGACCAGAATGTAAAATGTCTGCAAACTACAGCATCAAATGGTTATTTACTTTAATGGCCATCTGTAGCCTAATGAATGTAATTCAACTGTTTTTTTGTGTTGAATAACCAAAAAGACAATACAAACTGGTGGTAAAACCAGCACTTTTCAGGCTGCTAGTCAGCTGTAAATACTTTGTTGGGGTTAAGGATTTTTTAATCTCCTGCCTGAACAAAACCTGATTTCTACCCGAATGTTTGTTTGTTTTCTTGATTTATATTTAGAAAAATAGACCCAATTTTTCAAACGATGTATTCATTAAAAATGAAGATAGGAGGCTGTGTGGCCGGTGGTTAAAGAAAAGGGCTTGTAACCAGGAGGTTACCAGTTCAAATCCAGTTCAAATCCCACCTCAGCCACTGACTCACTGTGTGACCCTGAGCAAGTCACTTAAATGATACCTGACTTAAAAATAAATAATAATAAAATCACCCGAATTTGAAAAAATCTTTTACACGAAAATCAGAACCAGAAATCAACTTATTCTGCCTATTTTTGCAACTGTGATACCCGACCAATTCAGCAGAATTAAAATTGTAAAAAAGAACTTCAGCTGAAACGCTTCAGACAGATGGGGTAGAGTTTTAATAAAGGATGAAAAACACGACCTTAAGTTATAAATAGAATATATTATTTATAATGTTGGATATATTCAACACATGATGAATTGAGGTGAGTTATCTGAAGATGAACCACAAAAAATGATACGAAACAAGAAAGCTTTTTATTTTATTTATTATTATTATTATTGTGTCCCTTACGTGGTACTTTTATTTTAAAGCAAGCAAGTAGCTGAAGCTGCTTCTGAACAAAATACATCAATATTGTAGTGTTAACAGTAATACAATACATCAATATTGTAGTGTTAGCAGTAATACAGTACATCAATATTGTAGTGTTAGCAGTAATACAATACATCAATATTGTAGTGTTAGCAGTAATACAATACATCAATATTGTAGTGTTAGCAGTAATACAATACATCAATATTGTAGTGTTAACAGTAATACAATACATCAATATTGTAGTGTTAGCAGTAATACAGTACATCAATATTGTAGTGTTAGCAGTAATACAATACATCAATATTGTAGTGTTAGCAGTAATACAATACATCAATATTGTAGTGTTAGCAGTAATACAATACATCAATATTGTAGTGTTAACAGTAATACAATACATCAATATTGTAGTGTTAGCAGTAATACAATACATCAATATTGTAGTGTTAGCAGTAATACAATACATCAATATTGTAGTGTTAGCAGTAATACAATACATCAATATTGTAGTGTTAGCAGTAATACAATACATCAATATTGTAGTGTTAGCAGTAATACAATACATCAATATTGTAGTGTTAGCAGTAATACAATACATCAATATTGTAGTGTTAGCAGTAATACAATACATCAATATTGTAGTGTTAGCAGTAATACAATACATCAATATTGTAGTGTTAACAGTAACAAAATACATATATTGTAGTGTTAACAGTAATACAATAGTCAAAGAAAAACCACATTTGATGTGCATCAACTAAACTGAGAACCCTGATTACTGACGTCACAAAAGCCCCAGTACCGGTTGGTGTCAAAGGTACCGTTTTTTTTCCTTTCGTATAGTAAATCAAAAGCAATATTTGTAACACTTTGTGATTTTAAGGAAGACAATACATTTCTAAAATACTATTATTATTCCATTTCAAACATAACCGTTTTCATTTTTTCCCCCATCTTTGTTTTTGTGAACCTGGCGTTTCAGATCTACCGGCGTAACTACATTGGAAACCAGTATGAAAAATGCTGAGCCGGTTTAACAGAAAAACAAAACGTGTTTGGTGTAAAACACTGGATTACAGTAATTATAAAAAGTGTAGACATTTTCAACACAAACTGCTGTACGGACGTTTTTGATCCTGGTATTGTAACGTCCAAAACCCAACGGCAACAGCATATTTTAAAAGTATATGTAATTAATTTTCACTAAAATAAAACATTGAAAACGTATATAGAAAAGGAGTTTCATAAATCAGCAACATTAGTTTATTATTGAACAGAGAAGATTGTTCAGAGATAGTAGATCCCACCAAAGTTTTCGTACATTGTGTTGTGTGTGCTCCTTGCGCTACAATTACTGATAGTGTCACCTGAGCTGTTCAGTGTGTTGACTTGATATGTAAATAAATCCTGTTCGCCTGCGGGGGGCGTATCAACTTCAACCTCCGTCTCGATCTCCTGCCTGTCACTCAGCAGCGAATGCACGCACCCACACGGCAGACGGCTACTCTGTCACAAGCATTAATACCCTGTATCTTTCTAGACAAGGGATTTAGGGGAGCTCCCTAATAAAATGTGTTAATGTGTTAAAATGTATGCTTGTCTTGAATAGTGCTCCCGTATTAATAGTTACTGTTAGAGCCGCTGCTGCATGGAGGTGCATTGTTGATTTAGTTTGTCTGTTACTTTATTATTATAGTTTATTAGACTTGTCTTGCTTTTCTCTTACTTATTCTGCTTATTTCATATGTTGATGCACTAAAATCAAGTTGTATTTATTGATTCATATTGTGATTGGCCTTGGCATATTGTGTCCACATCCTAATTACTAATTATGAGAACATTCTGTTAAAACAACACAACACGAAACGGACACATTGGAAGCTACCTAGTTCCCAGGCAAGTGTGAGAACGAAATGCAAGTTAAAGTAACATCTGGGGGAAGTGATTAATGTCATTGCTTGCTCTTGTGTTCGAATAATGAAGAAGGTGAAACAGAATCATCAAGTCAATCAGGACATCAAGGTAAAAAGAAGCGACTTTGTTTAGTAATTAACAGTTTAATTAAGATATTGAATCGGCTCAAAATATGGTCACATGAACAAAAATAAAAACCTAAAACTTCAAGCCCTAGTTCTTTTCGTTTCAAAATGCTGTATCTGCGTCTTTCTAGTGCCCAATTGTTAATCAGTTTTTCTGGCACTTACTGTCTTACAAGTTTAATAACTTTAATTCTGTCATCTAGGGAGGACCTCTTGTTTCTCCACGTTTCCTCTTTTCCTTACGAGAGCACTCTTGTTTTATTGATTACAGATAAAAGACCGCTAAAAGGGTTACCGTATTCCTTTGAATTTAGGATGCACCATTTAACACCTTGTTTTTCCTATAACAGCCCTGTGTAAGGATGCTTAATACAGGTTTGAGTCCGTTGCTGGGTAAGAGAATTGTGGTCGCTGGTCGCGTTAGACAGGTGGTCGCTTAATACAGTTAAATAAAAGCAGAAATATCATTGGGAGGAATTTAAAGTGGTCGCATGAGCAGGTTTGACTGTATATTGCTTTCCTCTGTACTATTGCAATATAGCATTCTAGGGAAAACAAAAAAACACTTCTGTCATAGCATATACAGTATATAACCGTTTTTGCTCACATATATATATATATATATATATATATATATATATATATATATATATATATATATATATATATATATATACAGTACTGTGCAAAAGTTTTAGGCAGGTGTGAAAAAATGCTGTAAAGTAAGAATGCTTTCAAAAATAGACATGTTAATAGTTTATATTTATCAATTAACAAAATGCAAAGTGAGTGAACAGAAGAAAAATCTACATCAAATCAATATTTGGTGTGACCACCCTTTGCCTTCAAAACAGCATCAATTCTTCTAGGTACACTTGCACACAGTTTTGAAGGAACTTCGGCAGGTAGGTTGGCCCAAACATCTTGGAGAACTAACCACAGTTCTTCTGTGGATTTAGGCAGCCTCAGTTGCTTCTCTCTCTTCATGTAATCCCAGACAGACTCGATGATGTTGAGATCAGGGCTCTGTGGGGGCCATACCATCACTTCCAGGACTCCTTGTTCTTCTTTACGCTGAAGATAGTTCTTAATGACTTTCGCTGTATGTTTGGGGTCGTTGTCATGCTGCAGAATAAATTTGGGGCCAATCAGATGCCTCCCTGATGGTATTGCATAATGGATAAGTATCTGCCTGTACTTCTCAGCATTGAGGAGACCATTAATTCTGACCAAATCCCCAACTCCATTTGCAGAAATGCAGCCCCAAACTTGCAAGGAACCTCCACCATGCTTCACTGTTGCCTGCAGACACTCATTCGTGTACGCTCTCCAGCCCTTCAGCGAACAAACTGCCTTCTGCTACAGCCAAATATTTCACATTTTGACTCATCAGTCCAGAGCACCTGCTGCCATTTTTCTGCACCCCAGTTCCTGTGTTTTCGTGCAGAGTTGAGTCGCTTGGCCTTGTTTCCACGTCGGAGGTATGGCTTTTTGGCCGCAAGTCTTCCATGAAGGCCATTTCTGACCAGACTTCTCCGGACAGTAGATGGGTGTACCAGGGTCCCACTGTTTTCTGCCAATTCTGAGCTGATGGCACTGCTGGACATCTTCCGATTGCGAATGGAAGTAAGCATGATGTGTCTTTCATCTGCTGCGTAAGTTTCCTTGGCCGACCACTCGCTCACGGTCCTCAACGTTGCCCGTTTCTTTGTGCTTCTTCAAAAGAGCTTGGACAGCACATCTGGAAACCCCTGTCTGCCTTGAAATTTCTGCCTGGGAGAGACCTTGCTGATGCAGTATAACTACCTTGTGTCTTGTTGCTGTGCTCAGTCTTGCCATGGTGTATGACTTTTGACAGTAAACTGTCTTCAGCAACCTCACCTTGTTAGCTGAGTTTGGCTATTCCTCACCCAGTTTTATTCCTCCTACACAGCTGTTTCTGTTTCAGTTAATGATTGTGTTTCAACCTACATATTGAATTGATGATCATTAGCACCTGTTTGGTATAATTGTTTAATCATACACCTGACTATATGCCTACAAAATCCCTGACTTTGTGCAAGTGTACCTAGAAGAATTGATGCTGTTTTGAAGACAAAGGGTGGTCACACCAAATATGGATTTGATTTAGATTTTTCTTCTGTTAACTCACTTTGCATTTAGTTAATTGATAAATATAATCTATTAACATGTCTATTTTTGAAAGCATTCTTACTTTACAGCATTTTTTCACACCTGCCTAAATCTTTTGCACAGTACTGTATATACTTGTTCTTGTTACTTGTTCCCTGAAAAAGGCCTTTTTGTATAACTCTGAAATGTACATTATTTTTCAGTTTTTGGTAACCTAAACTTTTTTTTAACCTCTGGCAGTTTACCGCTTACCTTTGTACCATTTCAGGTTATTCACTGGACTTGAACTGCTTAAATTTCAATAAAAACTGGAAAAATGGGGGTGTTCTAAAACTTTTGACCGGTAGTGTATATATGGCCAAAGTGCCTACCAACACTAAAAAAATTAACCACGAGGTATGAGCCAAGAACGACTGAATCATATGGCAGTTCTGCATGTTCAAAAGAGCCTTCCCAATGAAATAGACAACATCTCTATAACAATTAGCGAACTGAACAGCGCCAAAATGTTTGCTGGCTTCATTATTTTGGTGTAGAAGTTCAGCTGTGCGCACTGTCCTGTCCATAGTCACACACAATAACGATAGGGTATGAAACGGTCGTGGTTACTAAATAGTTTTTCAAATATCGTTTATAGTTTGGGAAGCTATTTCATTTATAGTCCAAGTTACAAAACACAACTGAAAGTCTTACTACAGTTGAGTCCACCATAATGATGTAATTTCTGCACATTTTCATTATTTTTTATTTGATTCACAGTGATTGAGATGCTTTACTGTGTAGCTTATTCTTGTATTTGAGTTATTCTATCTGTGCTGCTACTTTATAAATGACTCTCTGAGTTATTGTTTCTACTGAGTCAGGCTGTGAGTGGCTTGAATCTCCAGGCTGTTTCACAAATGAAAGCCAGTTTAATTTAAACGCTCCGTGTTTGTGTGTTCACAGCCAGTGCCAGAGCAGCAACATAGAGCACTTTCACAGTGTACCTGGAAACCGTTCACAGCCTCGCAGAAGAAGCAGAGCGTGTTTTTGTTTTAATATTTGTAACACAGCAGGGAGGGGGTTAGTATCCTCCCTGCATGAAACATGTGCGTATGCACATTTGGTTTAATTGTTTAGTTCTATTTGTTAATTGTTTTATTAGTAATTATTCCCTGCACCTGGTGATCATTGTAAATTAGAGCCAGGTGCAGGGTATTTAAAGGAAGCAGCTGCTGGTGTGTATAGAAGCCCGCTTGATAGTGTGTTCAAGTGTAAAGAAAAAAAGGTAGTGTAAAACCTTTTTGCCCTGTGCGGTTTGTTTTGTTTATTTGTCAGGTAAACGGCTTAGCTGCCCTGCAAGGTAGTTTAGGTTCCTGTGTTTTAGTTATTGCTCGAGTAGAGGTAGGTTTTTGTTCTCGTTGTGTTTTTTTTAATTAAAAATAGCACGTCAGCGCTATTAAAACTTCAAATCTGTGTGCTGGGTCATCTTTAAAGGGTCAACGAACGACTGTGAGTGCCGGCTCGTTTACATATTCTAAATTCTATGAAAATAGAATACAGTGAAATTTACTCTATCTCGTCATTATTATTAAATGTCTTGTGGTGTATATATATAGAATAAACGACGAATCCACATTGAATATGGAAAATACACAACAAAGTGCAGAGAGATCAGATAATCCACTTAGGCTTCGCTTTCATGGGTTATGGATTCATCCACTTTCTATTCAATGGGGCTTTGTCGTTTATCCTCTATTTACCCAGTTTTATAGTACAAACAATGTGCCATAGAATAGCAATATATACACACAGAAATAAGATATCGTAAGCACACAGCGACAATCATTTTACATAAGGTAGGCGTTTAAGAACAAGGCTTTTAAAGAGATTATTTTCCATTTTTGTCCTAACCCCAAGTATTGGGGAGTCTGTCCCCTGACTCCCACTGCATAGCAGTTTGATCCATTCCTGGTTTCACTACGAGTTTAATAATAAGACACATCTGGGCTTGTTACCTATGCACACTGGGGCCAATCAAACTGGTAGTAAAACCTGGAATGGGAGAAACTGCTCTGCAATAGGAGTCTTATTTCCATCCCTGTATATTTTCTCCCAGGCTCCTTGGAAATGAGTTTTTCCCGCACTCAGCCTGACCCCATGGGTGACTCCGCCCCTTTCCTGAGCCTTCCGGAGGAGACAGCAGTGAGGGAGGAGCCTCAAGGGGAGGAGGAGGGGCAGGTGGAGGAGCCGGCCAGCGGGGTGTCCAATCGCAGAGCGGCGCTGACAGTTGTGGTTCTGTGTTACATCAACCTGCTCAACTACATGGACCGATTCACTGTGGCAGGTAAACACACCTACCTGTGAGTGTCTGTCTGTCTGTTTGTCCGTCTGTCTGTGTGTGTCTGTGTGTCTGCCTGTCTGTCTGTCTGTGAGAGTGTGTGTGTGTGTCTGTGTGAGTGTGTGTCTGTGCGTGTGAGTGTGTGACTGTGAGTGAGTCTGTCTAAGTCTGTGTCTGTGTCTGAGTGAGAGTGTGTGTGAGTGTGCGTCTGTGTGAGTGTGTTTGTCTATTACAGCAGTGGTAACTTAGGCTTCTTTAAAACCCATTTCTTTCCACTTGCAGTCTTATCACTGTTATTAACCTCTCTCCCCCTCTCCCTCCCTCTCTTCTGCCTATTTCCATCCCTCTGTCTGTATCTTAGGAGTGCTCCCAGAGATTGAGAATTTTTTCGACATCGGAGACAGCAAGTCTGGGCTGCTGCAGACAGGTATACTGTGAGGGGACATGCTGGGAGGAGTCCTGGGGGATGCAGGAGTACTAGATAGCATTATTTAGAACCACTAAAATACACAATAAATTAAATGACAGTTTCCACTAGAAGTCTTTCTCCGTGTCTTCGGTGTAAATTCAGTGACAAATGTTTCCCCACAACTCTCTCTCTCTCTCTCTCTCTCTATCTCTCTCTCTCTCTCTCACTCTCTCTCTCAGTGTTTATTTGCAGCTACATGGTTTTGGCGCCCATCTTCGGTTACCTTGGTGACCGCTACAACAGGAAATTAATCATGAGCGTTGGAATCTTTTTCTGGTCTGTAGTGACCCTGTGCAGCTCCTTCATCCCCAAAGAGGTGAGAGAGCAAGTGGTGTCGCATAGAACCACTTCCCCCAAGTGCGGCGTCATTGAACCCCCATAATTGTAAAAAGTGCTTCTAACACTAGAACCGCACCCGCAAAATGTGCGGCTCCATTTTAAACGGCTTCAATATGAAAATGAAAAACAAACAATCGGATACAACTTAATATTTTTATTTATGAACATCATACATAACATTTTCTGAGCAGAAACACCGTATTTACATTGAAAATTAAACTTTTTTCTTATTTCGCATTTCCCAGCCGGCTTTCATGTCTCTTATCAAAATGTTTCTGCCGTAGCTCCAGGGCTAGCTGCAAAATGAAGTCCCTCCGAGTGATTGTGTTGCTGGTGCACTCCTTGTAGAGTGGCTGCCAGGTTCAAAACATTATAAAAAACAGCCACAGACCACCTGCGAGTTCCACCTTTGACAGAACACAGCTGTGCCATTTGATCCAGTATATCCACACCGTAATTCGTTGTGTTGTAAAATGAAACAGTCTCTGGCTTTCATTTCGCATCAGTCCCGTTGGTCACTGATTTGTGCAGAGAGCTTAGAATACGCACTTTTTTTTTTTTTTTTGCATCGTCACACTGTGGCACAGTCGTTCTGCCTGAGAAATGTAGTGTAAATAATAATAATAATATGATGTGTAGAATGACTTTCATCAGTGTTTCAAGCACTCAACAGGATTATAGTACGTTATTTCACAATGACTTTGATTTTATTACAAAGCCCAGACTAAATTGTTGGCTATATTGTATTGATTTCAATATTATCATTATTATTATTATTATTATTATTATTATTATTATTATTATTATTACTATTTATTATTATTATTATTATTATTATTATTATTATTATTATTATTTCTTAGGAGACACCCTTATCCAGGGCCACTTGCAATTGTTATAAGATATCACATTATTATTATTATTATTTTTTTTTTACATACAATTAACCATTCATACAGTTGGGGTTTATTTACTGGAGCAATCTAGGTAAAGTACCTTGCTCAAGGGTACAGCAGCAGTGTCCCCCACCTGGGATTGAACCCACAACCCTCCGGTCAAGAGTCCAGAGCCCGAACCACTACTCCACAATATGCCGCATAAAATGTGGGTCTGGCGGTTGAAGAAGCAAGTGCTTATAACTTATTCATTTTTACGATTCTGCAGCTAAAACACCGTATGGGTATTTAATTCAAATATTTAATAACACTTAAGACATGCACGAGATATTCACATACGCAGAGATATTTAAATTTGAATTGCAAAAGCCGTTCAAAAAGCGGCTATGGTGTGCTAGTGTTAAATATGAAGGAATACGGTAATTTAAGTTTTTTAATTTTTTTATTTTCTTTCCCAGCATTTTTGGCATAACTCATTAATTGTAATTATTTACATTTTAAATTGAATAGCTTCCGATTTCTCATTCCCCTTTCTCCCCAGCACTTCTGGCTGCTGCTGCTGACCCGTGGTTTGGTTGGTGTGGGGGAGGCAAGCTATTCCACCATCGCCCCCACGATCATCGCTGATCTCTACATCGCTGACCGCAGATCCAGGATGCTGTCTGTCTTCTACTTCGCCATACCTGTGGGCAGGTGAGAGACACACGACCTCCGCACTGCATACACAGCTCAGAAACACCACCTCCACACTGCAAACACAGCTCAGAAACACCACCTCCACACTGCAAACACAGCTCAGAAACACCACCTCCACACTGCATACACAGCTCAGAAACACCACCTCCACACTGCAAACACAGCTCAGAAACACCACCTCCACACTGCAAACACAGCTCAGAAACACCACCTCCACACTGCAAACACAGCTCAGAAACACCACCTCCACACTGCAAACACAGCTCAGAAACACCACCTCCACACTGCAAACACAGCTCAGAAACACCACCTCCACACTGCAAACACAGCTCAGAAACACCACCTCCACACTGCAAACACAGCTCAGAAACACCACCTCCACACTGCAAACACAGCTCAGAAACACCACCTCCACACTGCAAACACAGCTCAGAAACACCACCTCCACACTGCAAACACAGCTCAGAAACACCACCTCCACACTGCAAACACAGCTCAGAAACACCACCTCCACACTGCAAACACAGCTCAGAAACACCACCTCCACACTGCAAACACAGCTCAGAAACACCACCTCCACACTGCAAACACAGCTCAGAAACACCACCTCCACACTGCAAACACAGCTCAGAAACACCACCTCCACACTGCAAACACAGCTCAGAAACACCACCTCCACACTGCAAACACAGCTCAGAAACACCACCTCCACACTGCAAACACAGCTCAGAAACACCACCTCCACACTGCAAACACAGCTCAGAAACACCACCTCCACACTGCAAACACAGCTCAGAAACACCACCTCCACACTGCAAACACAGCTCAGAAACACCACCTCCACACTGCAAACACAGCTCAGAAACACCACCTCCACACTGCAAACACAGCTCAGAAACACCACCTCCACACTGCAAACACAGCTCAGAAACACCACCTCCACACTGCAAACACAGCTCAGAAACACCACCTCCACACTGCAAACACAGCTCAGAAACACCACCTCCACACTGCAAACACAGCTCAGAAACACCACCTCCACACTGCAAACACAGCTCAGAAACACCACCTCCACACTGCAAACACAGCTCAGAAACACCACCTCCACACTGCAAACACAGCTCAGAAACACCACCTCCACACTGCAAACACAGCTCAGAAACACCACCTCCACACTGCAAACACAGCTCAGAAACACCACCTCCACACTGCAAACACAGCTCAGAAACACCACCTCCACACTGCAAACACAGCTCAGAAACACCACCTCCACACTGCAAACACAGCTCAGAAACACCACCTCCACACTGCAAACACAGCTCAGAAACACCACCTCCACACTGCAAACACAGCTCAGAAACACCACCTCCACACTGCAAACACAGCTCAGAAACACCACCTCCACACTGCAAACACAGCTCAGAAACACCACCTCCACACTGCAAACACAGCTCAGAAACACCACCTCCACACTGCAAACACAGCTCAGAAACACCACCTCCACACTGCAAACACAGCTCAGAAACACCACCTCCACACTGCAAACACAGCTCAGAAACACCACCTCCACACTGCAAACACAGCTCAGAAACACCACCTCCACACTGCAAACACAGCTCAGAAACACCACCTCCACACTGCAAACACAGCTCAGAAACACCACCTCCACACTGCAAACACAGCTCAGAAACACCACCTCCACACTGCAAACACAGCTCAGAAACACCACCTCCACACTGCAAACACAGCTCAGAAACACCACCTCCACACTGCAAACACAGCTCAGAAACACCACCTCCACACTGCAAACACAGCTCAGAAACACCACCTCCACACTGCAAACACAGCTCAGAAACACCACCTCCACACTGCAAACACAGCTCAGAAACACCACCTCCACACTGCAAACACAGCTCAGAAACACCACCTCCACACTGCAAACACAGCTCAGAAACACCACCTCCACACTGCAAACACAGCTCAGAAACACCACCTCCACACTGCAAACACAGCTCAGAAACACCACCTCCACACTGCAAACACAGCTCAGAAACACCACCTCCACACTGCAAACACAGCTCAGAAACACCACCTCCACACTGCAAACACAGCTCAGAAACACCACCTCCACACTGCAAACACAGCTCAGAAACACCACCTCCACACTGCAAACACAGCTCAGAAACACCACCTCCACACTGCAAACACAGCTCAGAAACACCACCTCCACACTGCAAACACAGCTCAGAAACACCACCTCCACACTGCAAACACAGCTCAGAAACACCACCTCCACACTGCAAACACAGCTCAGAAACACCACCTCCACACTGCAAACACAGCTCAGAAACACCACCTCCACACTGCAAACACAGCTCAGAAACACCACCTCCACACTGCAAACACAGCTCAGAAACACCACCTCCACACTGCAAACACAGCTCAGAAACACCACCTCCACACTGCAAACACAGCTCAGAAACACCACCTCCACACTGCAAACACAGCTCAGAAACACCACCTCCACACTGCAAACACAGCTCAGAAACACCACCTCCACACTGCAAACACAGCTCAGAAACACCACCTCCACACTGCAAACACAGCTCAGAAACACCACCTCCACACTGCAAACACAGCTCAGAAACACCACCTCCACACTGCAAACACAGCTCAGAAACACCACCTCCACACTGCAAACACAGCTCAGAAACACCACCTCCACACTGCAAACACAGCTCAGAAACACCACCTCCACACTGCAAACACAGCTCAGAAACACCACCTCCACACTGCAAACACAGCTCAGAAACACCACCTCCACACTGCAAACACAGCTCAGAAACACCACCTCCACACTGCAAACACAGCTCAGAAACACCACCTCCACACTGCAAACACAGCTCAGAAACACCACCTCCACACTGCAAACACAGCTCAGAAACACCACCTCCACACTGCAAACACAGCTCAGAAACACCACCTCCACACTGCAAACACAGCTCAGAAACACCACCTCCACACTGCAAACACAGCTCAGAAACACCACCTCCACACTGCAAACACAGCTCAGAAACACCACCTCCACACTGCAAACACAGCTCAGAAACACCACCTCCACACTGCAAACACAGCTCAGAAACACCACCTCCACACTGCAAACACAGCTCAGAAACACCACCTCCACACTGCAAACACAGCTCAGAAACACCACCTCCACACTGCAAACACAGCTCAGAAACACCACCTCCACACTGCAAACACAGCTCAGAAACACCACCTCCACACTGCAAACACAGCTCAGAAACACCACCTCCACACTGCAAACACAGCTCAGAAACACCACCTCCACACTGCAAACACAGCTCAGAAACACCACCTCCACACTGCAAACACAGCTCAGAAACACCACCTCCACACTGCAAACACAGCTCAGAAACACCACCTCCACACTGCAAACACAGCTCAGAAACACCACCTCCACACTGCAAACACAGCTCAGAAACACCACCTCCACACTGCAAACACAGCTCAGAAACACCACCTCCACACTGCAAACACAGCTCAGAAACACCACCTCCACACTGCAAACACAGCTCAGAAACACCACCTCCACACTGCAAACACAGCTCAGAAACACCACCTCCAGCTGCATACACAGCTCAGAAACACCCAGAGACATGTCCTGATGAGTATGACAAATACTCTCTCTCTCTCGCTCTCTCTCTCTCTCTCTCTCTCTCTCTCTGCAGTGGACTGGGCTACATCGTGGGGTCGAATGTGGAGCACAGCACAGGGGACTGGCATTGGGCACTGAGGGTGAGTTTACCTGTGTCTGTGTACAGAGCTAGCAATAAGACTCCTATTGCACAGCAGTCACCCATTCCAGGTTTTACTACCAGCTTGATCAGTCCCAGTGTGTCTAGGTAACAAGCTCAAGTGTGTCTTATTATTAAACTTCAATCTGCTGTGCAACGGGAGTCTTGCTCTCCTCTCTCCTCTCTCTCCCTTCTCTCTCTGTGTGTATTAACCCCCCTCTCTGTCTGTCTCTGTCTTTCTCTCTCAGGTGACCCCAGCTCTCGGTCTTCTGGCTGTGGTCGCTCTCCTGCTTGTTGTGAAGGAACCTCTGAGGGGTGCTGTGGAGTCCAGGCCGGAGCAGACTCTTGTTCACACCAGCTGGCTCTCTGACATCAGGGAGCTCAGCAAGAAGTGAGTTTATAGTTTATAACCCTCCTCCCCTCATCCTTCTCCTCTCTTCTCCCCTCTCTTGTCTCTCACCTCTCTCCTCCCCTCTCCTCTCCCCTCTCTCGTCTCTCACCTCTCCTCCCTCTCCTCTCCCCTCTCTCGTCTCTCACCTCACTCCTCTCTCTGAGTTTTTCTATCTTAATAGATTTTATAACCCCCCTCCCCTCATCTCTCCTCTCCACACTTACCCTACCTCTCACCCCTCCAATCTCCACTCTTACCTCCTACCTCTCTCCACTCTCACACCTCTCACCTCTCACCCCTCTTACCTCACTCCCCTCTCCACTCTCCCCCACTCTCACCTCTCACCTCTCTCCTCATTCTCACCTCTTTCCACTCTCACCACTCACCCCTCTCCCCACTTTCACCTCTCAGCAAGAAATGAGTTTATATCTTTATTATTTTTTACATTCTCCTCTCTCTCCGTATATTAACCCCTCCCTCTCTCTCGCTCTCTCAGCCGCAGTTTCCTGCTCTCCTCGTTTGGTTTCACGGCGGTTGCGTTTGTCACAGGGTCCCTGGCTCTGTGGGCTCCTGCGTTTCTGTATCGTGCTCGAGTCGTTCAGGGGGAGCTGCCCCCGTGCCTGCCGGAGCAGAGCTGCGGCTCCGAGGAGAGGTGAGGTACCCCAAACACCAAACCCAGAACCCCTAAACACACCCCCAAGAACCCCCAAATATACAGAACTTTTTAGTAACGCATGTAATAGGTTATGCACTTATTACTGACTTTGTAATAGAAGTTTTTAATGCTCTTTTCATTGCATCAAGACGCTTCCAAATGTCACCCCCAACATAAACTCAGACACCCCAATACACACCCCTCCATCCGCAAACAGTATGATAGTTGCAGCTGTGATTTGGCGCAGTCGGCAGGATCTGTATTAATGATGTCAGTACAGACAGACAGACTGTCACACACATACACTACTTTCTCCCTCTCTTCTAACTGCTGTCTCCCTGTCTCTACCAGTCTGATCTTCGGGATCATCACCTGTGTGACTGGTCTGCTGGGTGTGGGCTCGGGGGTGGAGATTAGCCGCAGACTACGCCCCTCAAACCCGCGCTCCGACCCCCTGGTGTGTGCGGCCGGGCTGCTCGTCTCCTCGCCTTTCCTCTACCTCGCCATCGTCACAGCGCAGGCTAGCACGCCCGCCACATACGTGAGGGACATCTTTAATACTGATGATGATCATAATAACTAAAAGTTATTCACTCAGTTGTAAACATCACCTAACATAGGCATTGTTTTTGTTTTACAAACTTGACATTAATAGTAACAACATGGGCTATTTTTACATTTGACCTTAAGGAGAGGTCAAAGGTCATGATCAAGGTAATTTTGGACTAGCGCCCATATGGGTTCCTATCTGTGTTCCATAGTAACCATGACCCTGTCTACACTCTGTAATGAGTTAGAAGCTAGTTTTACATTTGACCTAAAGAGAGGTCAAGGTCAATATCAAGGTATTTTTTTTAATAGAGCATACATTAATTCCCATAGGCCTCCATTACTCTGTGAAGTTTCAAGAGTTTTTGTTCAACGGTGTTCATTTTATGCGCAATATATGCAACACGAGCAATGCAACTCAATTTGAGCAAACTTTAAAGAAAACCGTACTTGGCATCATGTGTGCCAAGTTTTGCTTCAATCAGGTTAGCAGTTTTGGAGGAGACATTTGTGTGTCAATTAAGTTCCCTTTCAAATTGGGAAGATTAACCATTAAATGGGTGATGTCTCTAAGAGCACCCGAAACTATACCAACGCTGCTCGTCCAAGCCTGTGACACTGCTGAGGGCCCGCCCCCGAGCCTATAAGAAGCCGAGTCACAAGACAAGACGTCATTTTTTTCTTCAAGAAATTCCTGAGCTTGTACTCTCAACTCCAGATAAGTGAAATATACTTTCTCTTTATATTTTTCGATATATTTCGATATAGTCTACCTCTGATACATTATTGATTAAATCGCTGAAACAAATAGTAAAAATATTTTAAAATTGAAGCGATATATATATTAGTGTTTGTTTTGTGTCCCAGCGGTCTGCTGCTCCGCTGAAGCAGGCAGCTCAATTAGTTGCCCCTTCCCAGGGAAGTCGGCTTTAGTGTATCTTGTGTTTTTCAGTCTTTACAAGCATATATTTTAGCAGTACTGTTATATATTATATATTATTCTCTTCTTATTTTGAGAGTATTATTATTACTGCTACTGTTTTTTGACTGAATTCATATCATATAATTATGTATTTTTGTGCTGTTTTTTTTATTTTTTTATTCTTTGTTACAGTTTAGCATTCTGCTGCTACTATGCAGGACCAAGCTACTGCTGCTGCTTGCAATAGTAGTTTGATGCCACAGTAGTGTTGATTTAATTGCTTCGCTACTGTGAAGGCTTGAATAAGCAGACTACCTTCAACCTCATTCTGTCCTGGTTGTTTGGTCTTGTCAGTGGCTTGTTGAGTGCTACTTGTGATTCGATCTCCTGGGTTCAGATGTAGATCATCACTTGGTTCTGCTTCAGGCTTGCACTAATCGTTCCAGTAGCCTCTCAGATAGTGCCACTAGTGGTTCGATCTCCTGTTTTTCGGAGGTGATCATCACTTGGTTTGTTCCTGTGCTTGCACTGTGACGTTTCACCTCGGCACTGAGCGTCTGGGGCAGACTGCCAATTTTGTGCAAACTTCACAAAACACTCTAGAGAGTCGATCTTGCTATTCAAGGGAGCGCTCCCTCACCCTGCCACAGAGCGCTCCCTCACCCTGCCACAGAGCTCCTCAGCACCCCAGAGGGAGCCTGCTTTGCCTCACGGCAAACCTCGCACTAAGGGTGGATTGCGCAGATCGAGATTCAGCCTGGATCAGACTCAATCTCAGATTTAATCCTGGATTGATATTTTTTTCCGTTGCGCAGATCAAGATTCATATTCAATCCTAGATTACATTCCAATCCTGTTAGTAGGTGGATTGAGTCTGGATTCTTGTGAAGATGGTCGGTTATTTTGGATGGTTAGATATCGTGTTGTTCGTGATCGTAGCAATCCTTTTATTGAGTTGTGACGAAAGTTTTATACAAAGATTCAGAATGAGAAAAGAAAGCATAACAGAGCTGGATAATATATTAAAACCACAAATAGTTAGACACAGAGACAAAAAAGACACTTCCTCCACTCATTAATCTGCTACTTGAGATTTCATGCCACTGGGTCGTTTCAGAAAGTAATTGGGTGCAGTACCTGTTTCATGTCGATTCATCATCTCGTAATTCACAGGATCACTGAAGTTATGTTGTAACAAACTTCCTTAGTATTCCTACTAGACACTTAGACCATAAGCGTATGCTGATTCCATAAGCAAACATTTAATTTTATTGGAAACAGCAAGTAATCAGTTACAGCGTAAGAGAGGGATTTAAAAGGGGACATGAGGAATATACTTAACCCAGAAAATGTTTTAGAAGTTAGTCTAGAATGTAAACAAAAGTATACCAACCATACGAGCATAGACTAAATGAAACAGTATATCAGTACAACAATAATGTCACTGAGGCTCACTATAAAAAAAAACAAATTAGTTTACCCAGCAATTGCCAATACGTGGAAGCAGGTAAGGGTTATTTAACCCAACCAACAGGTTTTTTTAATCAAGAGATACAGAATTGCGTAATTGAACACAGCCCTATAACAGCAAACACTATCCAAACACTTTGTAAAGCAGAAGCACACAAGGCATAAAGGGTAAATTAGTTTAACCAGCAATAGACAATACAGTGGAAGCAGGTAAGGGTTAATTAACCCAATCACAGGTTTTTTAAATCACAGTTCAGTCCCCTTCATGAAAAACCAATCCAAAAAGAAAAAAAAGTTTCAAGAAATAATACTCCAAAAAATCCAAAATCCAATGCAAAACCAGAATGGCCATTCACAAAAAAAACTGCAAACACAGTAGCAAAAAATGAAAGAACAAAAAGGTTTGATCTCACCCGGATGATGTTTGTAATCCACTGTGCAGACGTCTTCCCTTTGATTCCATTAAAACTATGTAGTTTTAAAAGTCCAGGCAAACTGTATTCTTCAGCAAAGAAAATGAAGATCCAAAGCAGCGATAGAACGGTCACAAAATAACCACAAAAAAAAAACACGATTCAGAGAAAATCTAACAGTTAGTTTGACTGTGCTGGAAACAACATCTAAACGCAGCAGAAGATTTTGACTCGTTTACCAAAATAACATACTGCTGAACAGATGAATAGACCTGCCTTAAAACACAGACTAACCAAAAAATATAAACTCCTCATCTACCAAAAGTTCTGATAAAAAATCAGAACGGTGAGAGTGTGTAGGAGAGAGAAACGGCGACGACCCCCTGTTGCCCAAACTGGTTCCCCTTTTGAACTGGCCGGCAATGAGCAAAAAGAGCATAAGCCCCGCCTCCCAACTACGGATAGCCAAAAGGGGAAAAATACGAAGAACATACAAAAAACACAATGCATAGCAGACCTAGACAAATACTCCCAACCAGCACAATAGAAAAAAGACAGTTAAAGGGCAGTTTCAAAATATTTTAATTTTTCCCTCATGCATGTAAACTATCGCCTAAAGAGTTTCTTTATAAAACTAGGCAGTCTTGCGAAAATTAAAATCAGGGATCACTTTTACCAACTTTAATTTGAATATAAGAAATCGAACTAACCTGGCCAGGCTTACTGCTATTCAATTAAGAATAAAGCAGAGGCTGCGCTTATTGCAGCACATATGGGGTGATCGCCACAATGTGAACAATATATTCATTTTCCAACGGGAGAACAAGTTATGAGCCATCGTATACAGCAGCTGCTAACACAGTTTTTCACCAATTAAACTAGAATAAAATAACTGATAACTATTTCACCAATACACATGAGCTATATTTGCAGTAGCGAATTATTGGGGAGGTAGATAAATGTAGTTTTTTTTTTTTTTCACCAGTATGTATTAGATTTAGAAAAAAAAAAACACATCATGTAAGATAAAATAGGTACAAGTGTACGGTATTTATTATTCTGTGCAAGTTTATGTACAGTGTATCTACTGCTTATTCCTCTCCCTTTTCAAAACAGCTATCTGGTATGCACCTTCAGCTTTTTCTTCTTTCAATGCGTAGATGTGCATTTTCAATGTGTGCTCTTCACGAGCCATCTCCAGAAGGGCAGGGCCAGGGTCAGCTGAGTCACATCTCCGCTTTCTTACAGGCGGCGAAGTGACAGTGGGCGGGCCTTGCTCTGTGGGAGCGAACTAGTGGCTGAGCTACAGACAGCAGCATCGGGACGGGGCAGTATCAATCAGTCAACTACCAAAGAAAATGTTTTGTAAATAAATACACGTTCTAGTAATTAATTCAGTTCTTGATTATTATTCTTATTTCATAACACAAACATACATTAGTTAATCAGCACATAGACTTGCTATCAAGGTAAATCGTTTTTTTTTAAATTCTCTAAATAATAATATCTTTATAGTTATCAAATTAAATTTGATAAAAGGTTTTTCTCAAAGAAAGAAAACTCACAGGTTTTAGTCCTTGCCATGGTTATACTCTGATTACCACTTCACGAGACGTTGTTTCGTAATCAACTAGCGTCACAAATAACCTGAATCCAGGATTAACGGGTGAATTTTAGATTCAATCTCGGATCCGCAGATCCGTCACCAGTCTTGATCTGCGCAACAGAAATTAATCCAGGATCCAATCTTGGATTAGTCAATCCTAGATTGGGTCGAATCTTGATCTCAATGTGCGCAATCCACCCTAAAAGAAGTGAGAGACCCAGATCTCCTCCTTCCTCCTCCTATTCACCACCAAGGAGTGCCAAGAGGAGAAAACATTGCTGTCATAGCCCTGATCAGATCAACAAGATCTGGGACGCAGTCTCGTGTCTACAGGAGATCCTGACAGAGCTGATACAGGGGTGGCTGGCTTTGCCACCCCAAGCCCAGTCAGTTCCTTCGCTCCAAGTTGCCCCTGTCCCGCCACCTGAGGTGCTGGACGATTTAGAGGACACTCTCTCTGTTGATGCCTCCGAAGCGGTAGGAGATCGAGCCTCATACCTGGAGGAAGGGGAATCAGATACAGCTCCACTGCAGCAACCATCGCTGTCGGCTGAGCTCATACCCCTGATGCAAAGAGCAACAGCCCTGCAGGTCCCATGGCCGGTGGCTCTGACTGAGAGGCACTCTATAAATGATGAGCAGCCTCCCGCTCCTCATGCAGCTCCCCCAGCTCATCCAGATTTCCTGTTTGAGCTGCAGTCCTCCTGGGACCACCTAGCGACAACCAGTGGAAGTCTCTATTGCAGCGTTGGTACGAACTGACAATATGTCCCTGCTGTCCAAGGACGCTGTGTGCCCAAACAAGCAATGCCAGATCACTGAAGTGATTCTAAAGAATGCATATGCGGCTAGTGCCTTTTCAGCACGACTACAGCAGCGTCCCAGTGGCATACCATACCTAGCTCCCTTTGTCCATGTGACAGTCTGGCTCGCAGTGGTGAGGTGTGGTGACGTCACGGACCAGGAAGTACAGAAACCAAAACAATGGATGGGCGGGTGAAGCTGAATGCTACTGCATTCAGCGTATTTAATTAATCAAATAAACAAAAACAAAAGATTTAATCAATGAACAAAACACAAAACAAAAAGGCACAAGGGCCAAACGAATAAACAAAGGCTGTTTAGCAGTCGTTTTTAAATGTCGTTATGTTTCCTCGCTCTCGCTCTCTCCCCGTACTCTCCTCTGTACACTCCACCCCGCAGCACGGGCAGCTGCAGGTTCTTATACTCTGGCAGAGTCTGCACGCGTTTGGTAAGGATGCATGACTGTCAGCTAGTTAAATAATCAGTAGCTGATCAGTCATGCATCCTCACGGGTTTTAAATTATAAGTAATAAAAGGCGCGCTTTTACCCGCACCGCAAACAAAAATACAAATAATAATAATAGGGCGGGACACTCCGCCACACATGCCCCCTGTGCGCAGCACACATGGCCTTTCGGCCACCTCCCCCTTATTCCCTAAAGTCCCGGCTAGCAGTCCTGGCCCAGGAACAGGGAAGCAAGGTGTCTCGAGGCGACCACGGCGGGATGTCCTCCTCCCACCCCAACAACTGTAGCGTCCTAGTGGACCACGCACAGGCCGGCTCCTCTGGCCAGAAAAATTTTGGGGGTGGTCTCCAGACCTCCCCCCTCTTCTTCATGGCTGGCAGCTGCCCTTCATGGGGCTCCAGCCACAGTATTTCCTGCCGCGAAAGTGCGACTGGGGGAGCTGGTCTTCTGACCTTCCCCCACTTCTTCGTGGCCGGCAGCTGCCCTTCATGGGGTTCCAGCCACAGTATTTCCTGCCGCATGGCAGGACTGGTAGCGACCCCAAGCAAAACAGGACACTCGGGAGGCGAAGGTAGCAGCTGCAGACCTTCGGCAGGCAACGGCAGCAGCAGCGGACCCTCGGGAGACGACGGCAGCCGCAGCGGACCCTCGGGAGGCGACGGCAGCCGCAGCGGACCCTCGGGAGGCGACGGCAGCAGCAGCGGACCCTTGGGAGGCGGCGGCAGCAGCAGCGGACCCTCGGGAGGCGACGGCAGCAGCAGCGGACCCTCGGGAGGCGACGGCAGCAGCAGCGGACCCTCGGGAGGCGACGGCAGCAGCAGCGGACCCTCGGGAGGCGACGGCAGCCGCAGCGGACCCTCGGGAGGCGACGGCAGCCGCAGCGGACCCTCGGGAGGCGACGGCAGCCGCAGCGGACCCTCGGAAGGCGACGGCAGCAGCAGCAGCGGACCCTCGGGAGGCGGCGGCAGCAGCAGCGGACCCTCGGGAGGGGGCGGCAGCAGCAGCGGACCCTCGGGAGGCGACGGCAGCAGCAGCTGACCCTCGGGAGGCGACGGCAGCAGCAGCGGACCCTCGGGATGCGACGGCAGCAGCAGCGGACCCTCGGGAGGCGACGGCAGCAGCAGCGGACCCTCGGGAGGCGGCGGCAGCAGCAGCGGACCCTCGGGAGGCGACGGCAGCAGCAGCGGACCCTCGGGAGGCGACGGCAGCAGCAGCGGACCCTCGGGAGGCGACGGCAGCAGCAGCGGACCCTCGGGAGGCGACGGCAGCAGCAGCGGACCCTCGGGAGGCGACGGCAGCAGCAGCAGCGGACCCTCGGGAGGCGACTTCGGGAGGAGCCCCTGGCCATGGAGGCGGCAGCGGAGCTCCACTTCTCCCTCTTTCCCTGTAACTGGTGGCTCTCCAGGCGATGCGGAGCAACAGGCAGCCCCAGGCGATGCGGAGCAACAGGCAGCCCCAGGCGATGTGGAGCAGCAGGCAGCCCCAGGCGATGCGGAGCAGCAGGCAGCCCCAGGCGATGCGGAGCAACAGGCATCCCCAGGCGATGCGGAGCAACAGGCATCCTTGGGCGGTGCGAGGCAGGCATCCTTGGGCGGTGCGAAGCAGGCATCCTTGGGCGGTGCGTAGCAGGCATCCTTGGGCGGTGCGTAGCAGGCATCCTTGGGCGGTGCGTAGCAGGCATCCTTGGGCGGTGCGTAGCAGGCATCCTTGGGCGGTGCGTAGCAGGCATCCTTGGGCGGTGCGTAGCAGGCATCCTTGGGCGGTGCGTAGCAGGCATCCTTGGGCGGTGCGTAGCAGGCATCCTTGGGCGGTGCGAAGCAGGGCAAGAGCAGTCCTTCCCATGACGGTGGATGTGGAAACAGCAGGTATTCACCCTCTGCTGGTGGAGGTGGGAGGGGAAAGCAGTCCTCCCACGGCGGCTGAGGCGGAACCAGCAGGCATTCACCCTCTGCTGGTGGAGCTGGGAGCGGTAAGCAGTCCTCCCACGGCGGTTGAGGCGGAACCAGCAGGCATTCACCCTCTGCTGGTGGAGGTGGGAGGGGCAAGCAGTCCTCCCACGGCGGTTGAGGCGGAACTAGCAGGTTTTCACCCTCTGCTGGTGGAGCTGGGAGCGGCAAGCAATCCTCCCACAGCGGTTGAGGCGGAACCAGCAGGCATTCACCCTCTGCTGGTGGAGGTGGGAGGGGCAAGCAGTCCTCCCACAGCGGTTGAGGCAGAACCAGCAGGAATTCACCCTCTGCTGGTGGAGGTGGCGGAGGCAGAGGCAGCTCTTGCTGCTCTGCTCCTGGTGGTGGTGGAGACAGAGACAGCTCCTGCTGCTCTGCTCCTGGTGGTGGTGGAGACAGAGACAGCTCCTACTGCTCTGCTCCTGGTGGTGGTGGAGACAGAGGCAGCTCCTGCTGCTCTGCGCCTAGTGCTGGAGACAGTGGTGAGGGCTCCTCACCCTCTAACGCTGGAGACGGCAGCAATGGCTCCTCTCCCTCTGGCACTGGAGACGGCAGTGATGGCTCCTCTCCCTCTGGCGCTGGAAACAGCAGCGGGGCCCCTCCCATATCTTCAGCCAGGTAGTTGAGCACCATGGCTGCGATGTCTGGGAGGGATGTTGGGTGGTGTTTCTGTTCCCAGGCCTCCCAGCGCTCCCCATCTCTCGCCCACAGGAGGTTGATCACAGCAGGGAGGGCGACCATTATATCCCTCTCAGGCTCCGCCAGCCAGTCCCAGATCCCCTCCGAGGAGACGGGATTCTTCCGCCTCGGAGGATGCGGGTCCTCTCTCACCCTTGCTGGATGCTCAGTCTCCTTCCTCTCCTGCCATGGAGGGGGTTGGTCCGGTGCCACGTGCCCAACCTCACCAACCACGAAGCACCACTCCTCACCCTTCAGGCAGGTGAGGCAGACGTCCAGCGTGGTAAGGACCCACTGCTGTTGCTGTGCCTCCTGCTGCTGTTGTTGTTGCTGCTGCTGCTGCTGCTTTCTCCTCCGGCTACTTTTCCCCATTTTTTTTTTTTTTTTTTTCCTTTCAAAAAAACACAAAAAAAATACTTTTTGAAAAAAACAAAAAAACGTCCTTTTCCTTCCTGGTCCGACTTTTGGAGGCGTTGTTTTGTCCCACGCAGGACACCATATGTGACAGTCTGGCTCGCAGTGGTGAGGTGTGGTGACGTCACGGACCAGGAAGTATAGAAACCAAAACAATGGATGGGCGGGTGAAGCTGAATGCTACTGCATTCAGCGTATTTAATTAATCAAATAAACAAAAACAAAAGATTTAAACAATGAACAAAACACAAAACAAAAAGGCACAAGGGCCAAACGAATAAACAAAGACTGTTTAGCAGTCGTTTTTAAATGTTGTTATGTTTCCTCGCTCTCGCTCTCTCCCCGTACTCGCCTCTGTACACTCCACCCGCAGCACGGGCAGCTGCAGGTTCTTATACTCTGGCCGAGGGGTTAACTAGTTGTTAATTATCTTATTACCCCTCGCCAGAGTCTGCATCGTTTGGTAAGGATGCATGACTGTCAGCTAGTTAAATAATCAGTAGCTGATCAGTCATGCATCCTCACGGGGTTTTAAATTATAAGTAATAAAGACGCGGTGCTTTTACCCAGCGCGCAAAGAAAAATACAAATAATAATAATAGGGGCGGGACACTCCGCCACAGTCCAACAACTGGATGAGCTCCGCCTCATATCCAGAACTCTCCTGCGGCTTTCCAAGCTCAGTGGACAGGCTCTAGGCAGAAATCCGACAGCACTGGTAGCTGCACGCAGGCAGTTGTGGGTCTCTCAGGCCAGTGTGTCTGAGGGAGATAAGACCAAGGGGTTAGAGGAGGCCGGTGTAAACCCAGGTACATTGCACAAAAACAATAACCACAAGCTGCGCCACAGAAGAATCAGCCCTAGGGGTTTGCTGCCTCAGGGCCAGGGCCCTCTTTCAAGGGACCACCTGGAACACTGGGATACATGCACCATGGACACCTGGGTGCTCAACACTGTCAAACAGGTCTACACCCTTCAATTCCAACACGCCCCTCCTCCATTCCAGACTGTGATAAAAACATCAGTCACAGACCCACAAGCCGCTGCTGTGGTGGCTCAGGAGGTAGCGTCTCTATTAGAGAAGCGGGCGATTCGCATTGTAGACCCGTCAGACACCAACAACGGCTTCTGCTCAGAGTACTTTCTGGGATGGAGGCCTAAGACTGATCCTCGACCTCAGACAATTAAACCTGTACCTGAGTCAGAGGCGATTCAAGACGGCTGTTGCAACCCATCAAGCCAGGTGATTGGTTCACTACGGTGGACCTAAAAGGACACCTGCTTTCACATCCGAATAAGACTGGCACACCAGAAGTACCTACGGTTCGCTTTTCAGAGGACCGCTTACAAGTTTTGTGTCCTGCCATTCGGCCTCTCTCTGGCTCCTCGTGTCTTCAGGAAGTGCATGGAAGCCATATTGGCCCAGTTGAGACTCAAAGGCATCAGAGTCCTCAACAACCTGGACGACTCCTCTGTGCCGCATCTCCAGAGCAAGCACAGCTTCACACAGACATATTAACCGGTCACCTGTGCCTCTTAGGTCTAGCGGTGAACAATGAGAAGAAACAACTGACTCCGTTTCAGACAGCCTCCTACCTGGGAGTGCGTCTAAACTGTCTGACGACAGAGTAATCAGAATGAATGCTTGCCTAAAGTTTTTCCAACTCGACAGCAACCTCTCAGGTCCTTCCCCTGGGCTTGTTACAGAAATACAATGATTCTTGGTTGTGAATCTTCCTCCCGACCTGTGAGGGCGCTAAGCAGCGAGAACAGAGTTCCCTGGACAGGCTGGCCTGACAGTTCTTTCCCAGGGTTCAAGGGAAGTCGGCTAGGAAGGGGGTGAGATTCCGTTGCAATAACGCATTGACCCGGAAGGGAAACTACATGGCAGCCGCAGATTGGAGAGGTGGTTGCACTCGTTTATCAAGGGGTCATGTGTGACAGCATAAAAGGGGACGGAGAATCATAATCTGTTCCTTCACATTGGTTTGTTTAAATAAACTGAGAAGGACTGTGAGAGACCCCGTTGCACGTAAAAAGTACAGTAAGTGTTTTGTTTGTTTGCCTTGTAATTGTCTTGTGCATTACTAGACGGCTAACACAGATCCGGAGCTGTCGCCAAGGGCCAACACTAAACCAGACAGCACTGCACCATTGTCACAAATGTAAACTTGTACACCCACCATAAGCACTACTGCACGCACCCAGGACGTGTCTTTATTATTGAATTATGAAATTAGACAGCCCGATCGCCAAAATGAATGGGAAATTTATCATACAAATTTATTAAAGCCCTGGCAGGCAAGGGAGGTCTTATTTATAGCCCCAGGCAATTTAGAGGATGATTTAAGCCCCTATCCAGAGACTCCTAGCACTAAAATAATTTCAATGGGGGAGCAATTGGTTCCAGGTCAGCAACGGGGACTGCGTAAGCTTTTTGAGGAGTTTAGCGATGTTTTTTTGACGTGCCCAGCAGGACTAACTTGGTTTATAATATGACATTGTCTCTCACTCGGGTGTCACAGTACGAGAGAGACCTTACCGGATCCCGGAAAGTCGACGAAGTGGCGTTCGCAAAGAGGTATGGGACATGCTCAAACTTGGGGTGATTGAGCCTTCCAGGAGCGATTGGTGCAGTCCAATTGTCATAGTCTCCAAGAAAGACGGCACCAACCGCTTCTGTGTGGACTTCCGGTAGGTAAACGCTATTGCCAAGTTCGATGCGTGCCCTATGCCTCGGGTCGACGAACTTCTAGATAGACTGGGAAAGGCGAAGTTTATCTAACTACTCTGGACGTGACAAAGGGATACTGGCAGATCCCCTTAACTCGCAGTTCTAGAGAGAAAACCGCATTTTCAACACCAGAGGGGCTGTTTTATTTCACAACCATGCCGTTTGGACTACATGGTGCGCCCGCTGCCTTTCAGAGACTGATAGACCAGGTTTTACACCCACATCATGAATATGCAGCAGCGTATATTGATGACGTGGTCATTTACAGCTCCACCTGGCGGGAGCATTTGGCTAGGGTTACAACTATCCTTCAGTTTCTAAGGGTAGCTCGGCTGACAGCTAACTTGAGAAAATGTGTGTTTGCCAAATCAGAGACTCAATATTTGGAATTTTTAATGGAGAATGGAAGGGTGAGACCCGTTGTCACCAAAACCCAGGCTTTGGTAGATGCGGCGATCCCCAAAACCAAGACCCAGGTGAGGTACCTACTGGGATTAGCCAATTATTACCGCCGCTTTATCCCCGAATTTGCCACAGTGGTTAACCCTTTAGTCGACCTCACCAAAAAGAGTGCACCAAATTTAATTAAATGGTCAGTAGCGTGTCAGGGGGCGTTTGATACTATTAAGTGAAGACTCTGCCAGGCCCCCACTCTCATCACACCTGATTTCACCAAGAGATTCATCCTCCACACCGATGTGTCGGATGTGGGTTTGGGTGCGGTCTTGTCCCAAAAGGTTGACGGAGTAGAACACCAGATATTGTGTATCAGTAAAAAGAGGCTCCCTCGGGAGCGCAACTACTCCGGGGTCGAAAAGGAGTGTTTGGCCATCAAATGGGCTACTCACTCTTTACGATACTACCTGCTAGGACATTTATTTGATCTTGTCACAGACCACACCCCACTCAAGTGGTTAAGCACAATGAAGGACAGCAATGCCTGGATAACTCGGTGGTATCTGGCATTGCAGCCCTTCATGTACCACGTGGTACACCGTGCAGGGAAAGACCATCAAAATGCGGATTATTTTTCCCGGGAGGGGGGAGTAATGGAAAGGTAGATTCAGTGGGATATGTGACAGAAAGACAATGATTCTTGGTGGTAAGTCTCCCTCCCAACCTGTGACCATGTGACCAGGGGTCATGTGTGACGGTATAAATAGGGGACGAAACGACGTAATCTGTTCCTTCGTTTTGGTTAGTGAACAAACTGGAAGGACCTGTGATTTGTGTAAACGTATTGTGAGTGTTTGTTTGTCTCTAATTTTGTCTTGGTATTAGTAGACGGCTAACACATTCCGGAGCTGTCGCCAAGGGCCAGCACAAACCCGGAACAGCACTGCAGTTGTATCACGGATAAACTGTATTTGCACCACGAGCACTAATACACGCACTAACAGACTTGTGTATGTGTTTTGTGTTTCATGTGGGTGTATAAAGAATGGGACTATTATTTCGGGACAAACCTGGTGATTACAACTTAAGTAATACACGCGGCTGTATTACTTAGCATCATTTATTGTTTACTGTTTGTTTTGCCGTCAGGCACTGGATATACAAACCCATTAAACAACTTTGCACCTGGATTATAATCGTCTGTCTGTTCATTGATCACCTGCACACTGTTAACCACTTTACCACAGGATGATAATAATAATAATGCCATTCTCATGTAACCATTCATAATCAAATCAGTTCTGCTATGATCTGCAAGTTCACAGATTTGGGTTCGGTGGAAAAAATGAAGATAATGAACCAGCCCCTTCTCAAAGTGTAGTGCTTTGGTATACCCTGGTAAAGGCACAGTACAGTGTAGTAAAGCACAGGGAAGCATTGTAAAACACAGAGGTGTAGTAAAGCATAGGGAAGCATTGTAAAGCACAGAGAGGTCTGGTAAAGCATATTAAAAAAACATGGCAGACCACAATGCCCTTCTCTGAACCTTGCTGTTTCCTGTTTCAGGTGTTTATCTTCCTGGGTGAGACCTTCCTGTCGCTGAACTGGGCGATCGTAGCCGATATGTTACTGGTAAGGAGCCGTGTGTGTGTCTGTCTCTGTGTGTGTGTCTGTCTGTCTGTCTCTGTGTGTGTCTGTCTGTCTCTGTGTGTGTTTGTGTCTGTCTGTGTGTGTCCATGGGTGAAAGTTTTCCGTCTGTAGACGGAATTCCATAATAATGGCCTCTCACAGGCCCATTCATATGGTTTGTGTAGAAATGCGAAAAACATCAGGGGGGGGTATATCTTTATCGTTGAAAAGTGTAAAATGTTTTCGCACCTACTTGATTTCTGTGACCTTTTTTTTTATATATATAAAAACATCTTTAACCCTTTGCGGTCCATTTATTAATTCTGCGTCAGGCTCGCCAGGTCTAATTAATTTTTTCACGCGCAGTTAATTTTAGACGCGCTGTTTAAATATTTTTTTTCACAGTCAAACGGGTTTAAATGGCCCTGCATATCAACAAAGCACTCACTAGGGATCTCCAGCCCCGCCCCACCCTTTCGTTTGCTATCGCTTTCACATATGCTACCAAATAAAAAATAATAATAATAAAAGTCGTACATACCGATCAATCGTCTCCT
This sequence comes from Acipenser oxyrinchus oxyrinchus, assembly GCA_030684275.1. NCBI lineage: Eukaryota > Metazoa > Chordata > Actinopteri > Acipenseriformes > Acipenseridae > Acipenser > Acipenser oxyrinchus. The sequence goes on from CM060295.1 coordinate 3,497,649, forward strand.
GATGACTCTCCTGATGAATTTTATTGCTATAACATCTCAAAAAAGCTCTGCAAATGTCCGTGATAGTCTCTGTGCGCTGATACTGTAACTCCCAGCTTGTTTCCATACGCCCGCCCCATCTGATGAAGGGGGGCTAGTATGACTATTCATGAGATACGCCTTTTTTTTTTTTTTTTTTTTTTTATTGGCTTGTCTCGACTCCTTTCGCTCCCACTCGGCCATTGAATGGTTTTCGGCTTTTTCCGCTGAAAACCGACTTTTTGGCGCTTTTGTGTTTTTAAATGATGTCGGACAGGGTCCGACAAAGGACCTGATGGGAATAATTGCAATGTCGGACCCAGTCCGACCAAAGGACCGCAAAGGGTTAAAGAAATCTGTCCGTCCTTTTGTTTCTCTACCATCTGACAGCGTTGCAATCTCAATCCTCCGTCAAGGCTGTTTTTCTCCTTTCGATGATTTAGTCACAGAATCTCTTTGTCTTTCTTTATATTGCATAAAACCACTGCTGTAAGAAAAACGCATTGTGGTTGTACTTAGCTATCTATTTTATTATATATTATAGCTTTTGTATGACATACTGAGTTGGAGTACATTGTCCTATAAAATGGTATATTATAGGATAAACGACAAAACTCTGCTGAATACAGTAACAATACAGTGCTGATGGATCCATAACCCACAAAAGCAAATACTTCATAAAATTTTAAAAAAAGTAGCTCCTACTTTTGTGATGTTCGAATTGTTTCCAGGTAAACTGACAAAGTTCTCTGTGTTGCTGCTCTGGCCGCCCAAACACTGTGTTTAACTTCAAATGATTAAACCAGCATTTAATTTCAAAAGCAAGGAGTGTAAACAATACTTCAGAGTCGTTTTAAAGCAACAACACAGACAGAAACAAAATAAATGATATGGTACACAGTAGGGCTGTCAGTTAAGCCTCAAAATAGCAATCGATTAATTGGGCACACAAGTAAATATCGATGATTGTACCGCCGACATACATTTTGGCTCCATTTTCGCTCCATTCCTCTCCCCGCGACGTTATTAGTATTATTATTTAGTAATCTGTATAAACTTGTGTTTAGTTTATATAGATTACATTCCAAAGTACTGTAATCTATATAAAAAAAAACGTATTTTTTTTTTTTTATTCAGTGATAGCTGCAGCATCACACATTTGCGTCTTGTTAATACTGTACCACCTAACCTTCACTATCTGTGAAACACACAATGGGAAATCCCTGTCTAAAACAACATCATCATCATCATAATAATAACACTAATGATAATTACAAATAAATTGATTTACTTACCACAACATACACACCCGATGTAGGTCAAGCTGATCCTTGCGCCAAAATCGCGTTCAACGTCGCTGGTCGTTTATTTATTTATAATATTTATTCAGTATTCTTTATGTGCCAGTTCATTATGAAACTCCAATGAAGCGCAAACTGTATACAGTCAGTTTTTTTTTTCCCCAATGTGCACAATTCACAGACTGTTTGCCATGAATAAATAGCCTGTTACCCTGCTCTGGATTCAAGGCGGTGTTCTGACAATCTGAGCTAACCCTGATTGAAAACACACACAGCATTTTTAAGCCTTTATAACCACCCAACAAAATATGCTTTTTTAAAGGATTTTTAATACTATAAATCATGTGATGCTTTGCGATGCGTCTGCGAGTTAAGGACAGTGGATCAGAGGGGGCGTACTATCTCATAGGGTGCACTTTTTCATGCTACACTGGTTTTGGATAGCCCATACATGCTTTCCTATCTATAGTTAATAGCAATATTGACTGTATTTGATACCTGTACAAAGTTATTATAAGCTAATATATTATAACTTACCAAAATGGTTGCTCCTATTTATGGGCATGTATCGAAGAGGGAGGAAGTAAAGTCAAAAAAATATTACGGCGCATGCAATTTTGTGTGGGCATGCGCACTTTGTTTAGGTAGCTCATCCTGAGCGGTAGCACACAGAGCACACAGAGGGGTGTACTTACAAAGCATTGGGACCAGCAAATCAGATGCTAGTTAACACAAGCAGTAAAAGAAGAGCATGCACACTACTTGTCTTGCAGAAATACTGAGTGCATTCACGGAGATCATTTTGCGCAGATTATGTGCAGAATCTGACCTATTTAGCCAATTTTCGCATCAAAATATGTGTAAAATATAAGCGCAAACATTGGTGGAGCGGGGCCCACGTTCCTGGATATTGGTGGAGCACGGGCACCACGGGCCCATATAACTGGCTGCCTATGGTCCCCTCTCCTCTTAGTTTTCCTTCTCTGGGCCTTCGTTCCTGCGACCTCTCTCTACCCCAGTTCACACTATTTCCTCTTTCTTCGTATTTCCAAAACAGACCAGCTCCACCAGTGTCCTTTAATAAAATAGATTAAATAAAATATATATACAGATCTATCCCATTTTATAATGCAGTTGTCGGGGTCCATAATTAGGAGACCGCATTATTTGTGTTTCGCCTTATAACCAATATTGGCATTCTTGTTCCTGAAATGATTTACAATGCCCACAAGCCAAATTAATATTGTAGCGTACGGTAGAAAATGAAGGAAGGAGACCCACACAATTTGCAGGTACTGGAATCCATGGTTTATTGGGACGATTATTCCCGGCCCCTGTTAACCTGGGCCACACCAAAAACAACAAACAGTCTTGCACTCTCACAGCAGCACATTCACACAGCAGCTTGTCTCATTCTCTAGCACAGCACATTTTTTTCCTAAATCAGCCCTCTTTGGGGTCAGTCTTACCAAGAAAACCTCTTAGTTTTTCTTCATCCACGCAATGTAGATTCTGCAACATTCATATCTTTTGAAACTGCTGCTTGAGTTTCACCTTTTCTTACTCTGTCCACCGCATCGAGTTTAATTAACAGAGAAAGATTTTCGTTTTTTGCTGTCTGCCATGCTTCGTACTGTGTATCTGGAACATTCACGAGTCAAATTGCATTATGGGGGAAATGGGAGCCACAACCTTACCGTGTTATAACTGATTCTGCACTATAACAGGTCCTGATATAACGGTAGCACTGTGTGTGTGTGTGTGTGTGTTTATATATATATACAGTGTATATATATATATATATATATATATATATATATATATATATATATATATATATATATATATATATATATATATATGCATTGTTGGCCGATGTGGGGAGCCAGGGTCCTCTTTTGGTGGCAAGTGACGTTCACTCCCCAACCTTCGCCCAGCCGAGCTGGCCTTGAGGCAACCTCTGAAACGAAGGGTCTCCCCGTGCCTTAACAAACTCTATCATTCCAGGTTCCCCTGGGAGCAGCATACACGCTCCCCAGCCTTGGAGGCCAATCGGTTTGGTCTCACCTCTGAGAGGGAGGCTCTCCATAAGCCAGGGGGAAACTCAGTACTCTTTACTAACAGCTTGATTTAATCTATGCCAGTGCTCCTCTCTGGCCTCTTTGCAAGTTAATTTCCTTCTCTCTTTCAGAATTCCTGTCGCCTTGCAGGGCTCTGTCTCAGAGGTCTGGCTGTGCCGATCTCCCGAAGCGTAGGCATACCTTGTTAGGTGCCACTTCATTTTCCCCTTGGGGAAGTAACGCTTGCTTCCCAGCCTTGGAGACCGATCGGTTTGAACTACCCGCGAGCCAAGGGGAAAGCATGTCAACTTCCTTAAGTCACAAGCACGTAATTCCTATTTCAAGTCCCAGGGCTCACTCCTCGCAGCCCTTGCTCCTGTTCAGTGAACTCTTAATTAAATAATATGCATTGAAAAAAGAGAGAGAAAACCAGACGGTTAATTATGAGGCAGCAATGGCACATTTCTTCTGTACATTGCTTGCTATTTGCATGATGCTGGGGTTTATCCCTGTGATATATGCAAGGCCAACCTGCAGGTCCCCAGCCTGCCTATCTAGTAACAAGCAGGCCTTATTGACAGTCCAGTTACTGTCTAGCAGGCTAAGGCAGCAAATGTACATTTTTACTGTCAAGCAATCAATCTTTATTTTATATAGCGCCTTTCAAAGTGGACCACCATCACAAGCACTTTACAAGACAGTGAGAGACAATGCATAATACATTAAATACTGTGAAATAGTACATTAAATACAAACAGGAAAAAAATAAAATAAATTTGCAGTTACGTTTTTAAGAAATGGCTTGTAAATTAATTTTCAGCTTTTTGGCACACTGGCCCATTTTCCTGGATTCGTGAAACGGCAGCCATGTGCGTTATATAGATATTTTACCAGGGGTCACAAATGGAGATTAGATAAAGGGGCATTCAGAACAGAAGATAGGAGGCACTTTTTTACACAGAGAATTGTGAGGGTCTAGAACCAACTCCCCAGCAATGTTGTTGAAGCTGACACCCTAGGATCCTTCAAGAAGCTGCTTGATGAGATTCTGGAATCAATAAGCTACTAACAACCAAACGAGCAAGATGGGTTGAATGGCCGCCTCTCGTTTGTAAACTTTCTTATGTTCTTATATTATACTAGTTAAATGTAACCGGCCCAGTCGGGCCTGTGGTGCTTCATAACTACCGGCCAAACTGCGATCTGTGTCGGCCCCGGGCCATCGGGCCATGGTTAATGTTGAACCCTGATTGGGAGAGATTTGGAAAAGGTCCTTGCTCTACCTGTCCTCGCTCAGACTGCCACAACTCAGACTGCCCTTGGACGTGTGGCCCTTAGACTGGCTGGCGCTTAGAACGGCTGGCATTCTAAGACACTATTTGCCAATTTATACTGCAGGTCTAGCGCTGGTCCAGTTTACACACTATCTAAATTCACTTCAATCTACCACAGCTCTGAACACTAAAGAAAATTGATTACTTCAACCAGCTGATGTAGTTACATCGGCAAACAAGCATTCAGATTTACTTACCAATCGCTATTCTGTTCCCTTCTAACTGCAAACAGCAACACAGTCCACATATATTAAGCAGGTCAGTCGCTACAATCAACTCAATCTACCTTTGCTTGCAATTTGCATAATGCCAGGGTGTTATCCCTGTGACACATGCAAAGCCAGCCTGCCTGCTTAGTACCAAGCAGGCATTATTGACAGTCCAGTTACTGTTTTTAACAAGCAACTGCACAGTCCTACTGTGCATTTCTTGATATTTGCATTTTACCTGGATTTTATCCCGTTAACACATGCAAAGCGAGCCTGCCTGTCTATTTTCAAGCAAACTGCTTTCTGCGAATTTTGCACTGTAGTTGCGGTTTGAGGACGTGAAGCCAGATAGCGCATCCCCTGCAGTTAAGCTTTCCCTGTGCAGCGGAGCTTATGCCCTTGATAAAAAGGCCCACTGCGGTCTTGCAGGTGTCCAGGTCTACAGAGGGTCCACCCTGTTGCATTACTGTACAGTGGCATTACTGCTTGAGCAGACGCCCCCTTGTGGGCAACAATAGTGCTGTACACTGCTTTACCAACGGTGCTACAGGCACAAAACCAGCTCCGGCAGTCCCGGTTCTGACCTGCTACAGAGTTTTATAATCCCCAATCTGGGCTGCTTGCATAATGCCTGGGTTTTATCCCTGTGATGCATGCAAAGTCAGCCTGCCTGTGCACAAACAGATGCTCTTCCTGCCTGAGGCAGCAGCACGCAAGGATGCACTGGTAAACCGCTTTCTGCAAATATGTGTGCACTCTCCAAGTCTACATTGGAGAAATGTTCTCCTGCAGCTCTACTGAGCACTCTTCCCAATCACCCTCTGATAGAGAGGTGGCTGCATCCTCACCCCATGGCTTTGTGCCAAGGGAGATCCACGCACCTGGGAATAGTGAAGCTCTGGGTTCCGGCCCGCTACCGACCGGTGTTCCCTTCCCAATATGGTACCAAGCAGGCCTTATTGACAGTCCTGTTACCGTCTTTAGCAGCTGAGATAGCAACTGTACATTACTACTGTATGCTGCTTGCTATTGCATATGCCTGAGTTTTTATCCCTGTGCCAGCAGCATCAGGGACCAGCACAGCCAGCTGTGCCTGCAGCCAGACCGCCTCAGGCTAATAGTGGCCTCAGACTAATCCTCGACCTCAGACAGGTCAACCTGTTCTGAGCCGAAGGAGGTTAGGCCAGGCAATTGGTCCACAAAGTAGACCGCTAAGATGCCTACTTCCATATCCCCATAGAAACCGGCGCACGAGTACCTGCGGTTCGCTTTTAGGGAACAGAGTTCAAGTTTTGCCGTTTGGCCTCTTTCCCCCGTGGGGCTACAACAACACCCTCCCCACAACAACAATAAAACAATTACAGCAATTAAAACATGCTTAGGCAGGAAACCAAAGATCATTAACAAACAAAATATTGACATTTTTCTCCCCATCTGATTCTCTTATAAACGATTAACAAACTTTTTTTTTTCTTCCTTTTAGTTTTCATATTTTGTTTTCATTAGCTTATGTTAGGGTGTGTGTGGGGGGGTAATTTTTGGTGTGTCCCTTTAAACTCGTTATATTTGTATCTTGGCAGTGGGGGGTTTAGGACTGTTTATTTTCCTTTAACGTGTGTTTGTTTTGTTGTTGTTTAATTGTATGTTTGTATGTTTGACAAATTAAAACACAACATCTACACATTATATTTCGACGAGTTTAGATATAATTATGTAGAGGGCAACATGCCTCGCCTCATGACATTGTACAGCTCGCTGACCTCACCAGCTGACATCTTGAAATAACTTTTAAATTTCTCACGAATTGTGCATGCTTCATCAGAGGGACGATGACCAAGTCCATCCAGGTCTTGGAAGGCTGTTGCCTCAGTAGGCTCTTCTACAGCATCGTTTGAGCTCCGTTACATCGATGTATTGATGCATTGTATCGATAGTCAAGCCAGTGCATCGTTTTTGTGTAAAGGGTTATTTGGAATCGGCAATTATTTTTTGCATTAAGCGCAGAGCTTCTCTGCTCCCCTCATGTCTGATTCACTGAATCTGCATGCGATTGAGCTCACCTTCTCCCCCCGGCCCCGCCCCCTAGGAGTGTTTACTGATGGGATTGCATCTATACAGGAGTCTTCAAAGTAACAGAGCAAGTTAAGAGCGTTGTGCTAGAATTACAAATACTGTATCCCAAGCTTTCAATGTCTGGCAATTATTTTCTAAAGTAAGACGGCAAGAAAGAAAAGTAAAGAAAGTAATGTTTGGGATGCTCCGGTAACACAACTAATTTGCGTGAACATTTAATGAGATGCAGAGGTCGCGCTAGCCTTTAAAGATGTGCATTTGTAAAAAGCATACCATCTCAAAATCTGCTTTTTCAAACATTACATCTGTTTGTTTTTTTTACATATTACATAAACATAGTTATATTAATTTTCCAGTGTAACTATTTCAGATTATCGAAGTTAACATGCAAAACAGTACACAGTGTAAAAAATGGTACCGGTAGTAGAAATAGACAGAAATAGATCAAATATTTATTTTGAAAATCCCCCCCTGTTCACGATGTGTTGTTGAACATGTACCAATGTCTCTGCGGGGAGCTGTCAACATCACGACTACTTACAGTTTTGCTGTTTTAAAAGTTATTACATTTTTCTTTTAGCACCCAAGTCAGAAAATTACTCATGCTCTTTCCAAATCAAAGTCTAAATAATACTCAGGAGCTTCCATTGAAATTGTCATGTTTTAGATGATCCTCACATAAACTTGCTGGTCAGCCCTTTGTTCTGACAGCTAAAACCCTTTTCTGCTGGTACACAACATGATACCTCTGTGGATTTTTTTTTTTTTTTTTTAAAGAAGCTGCAAATATTTTTACACGTTGCATTGGATCAAACTACTTCTTAATATAAACAAAATTGGACAGGGATGGAAAAGGGAAATGTCTTTTACATCTGCGTTTTAGAAACGCACTGCTGTTACTGTTTTGCGTTTTATTAAAATGTGCTGCATAGTTTTTCTCTTGACTGGTTGTTACTCTGACTGGTTATGGATTTAAACAACTTTTTATTTTTATTTTGCTTTGACCTCCAACTGGTACAAATCAACACGAATAAGGTAAAAAAAAAAACAATAATTCAATATAGTTAATTACTAAGCTGATGTAATTAATCTAATATGCATAATAGTTTTTTAAAGTGTTAATTGCAGTGTTACACAGTAATCCACAGCTGTACATTTATTACTGCTTTTTTTTATTTTTAACCCTTTCATAACATTGATGAATCGATGTAGCAGCTTTTTTAGAGAACGATATATCGATAGTGAAAAATTAGGCATCGCCCCGGCCTTTTTTTTTTTTTTTACACCGCTGCAAATAGTTGTGCAGCACGCATGTTGCCTTGATCACCTTGTCCACGTTACATAGAAGAAGGTTGATGTGCCTTTGGTATACTCTCCATCTAGCTGCGAGTATACAAAAGCGTTCTCAACAGTCCTCCATGATCGGGGCAGTCTGTAATTGTAAATGCGGTTCTCCTCGGGGAGATAACGACTGGGGGACGGTCCCATCAAGTAGAGTTTTAAAGGGGGGTCACCCACAATTACGTAAGGCATCGGTCCCAACTCAGGAGCTCAAGGAAGTTCACAGTCTTGTGGAATTTCCAGAGTTTTGTTGTTAAGAGCCCGTCCCAGAGTGTTTGAAAATATCCCCCCATCGCTGTTTCTGCTGTAAGATCCCCCATCGCTAACATTAAAGGAATAATCGGCATTTACAAGTGCTAAAAGGACTATGGAAAAGGTCCCTTTATAATTAAAGTACTTCGACCCAGATAGCGAGGGAGCTTGTATTAAGATGTGCTTCCCATCCATCGCTCCTGTACAGTTAGGAAAGTTCCACTGCTTGAATCCCTCTGCAATTTCCATCCATCCATTCTCATCTGGTACCTTCATATATACCAGGTGCTGGCACAGCACTTCTGTCACCTCATTGACCACTATGGAGACAGGAATACAGCAGCTAATTTATCAGGTTGGTCATGTGTGGTTTTATCAGGTTGGTCCATTTGGTAAAATGAAGTTGTAAGTGAATTAATTTCTGAATTTCTTTTTCTACAAAGTCAAGTTCAAATATGCTTCTGAAAGTGGTCCAAATTGGCTCTGAATGCATCTGAGAGCATGTACAACCCGATACCCCTGGCCAAAATATTGGTTTTGCCTCAGGAGTTTGTCAAAATGATCGTCGGCCACTTTCACGTGCGTGCGTGCGTGTGTATATCTCTCTTTTCTGAGTCCCCCAGTGCTCCCAGTAACCCTCTCTCTCTCTCACTGGTTCCCAGTATGTTGTGGTCCCGACCCGTCGCTCCACAGCCGAGGCTTTCCAGATTGTCCTGTCACACCTGCTGGGGGATGCAGGGAGCCCCTACCTCATTGGAGTGGTGAGTACACCTCAAAACTGAACTTGAGCCCAGCCCTCCCCTCTCCCCTCTCTAACCGTTCCTCATCAGAGTGGCTAGTGCACCAAAACAGATGCCCTCCCCTACTCATTCCCTTTCTCTCTCCCCCCTCACTCAAGCTCTCTCTTCTCTCTCTCCCCTATGCTATCATTCTCTCTATCTCCCTCTCACTCTCACTCTCACTCTCTTCCTCTCTCGCTCTCTCTCTCTCGCTCTCTCTCCTCTCCCTTTTATTCTATCTCAAATTCAAAAAGGTTTTATTGGAATGACAAATTAAAATTAAGTTTTGCCAAAACACTTCAACAACAAACATCAATAGAGACACAATACAAACAGATAACCCCAGATAAGGTTGTGGCAGGCGGCTACATACTGGGCAACAAGCTCTGCTGTCAGCTGCTCTTCTACTAACAGGACCGATATCTTCTCTGTGTCGGAGAGTAAAGGGAATTCTGTGGCTTGATTGGCCAATTTGGGGAAGAACATGTCCCTGGTTTGTATTTGGAGCAGTGTAACAGGAAGTGCATCTCTGTCTCAACCTCTCCCAAATCAAAGTGACAGCACAGCCTCTTTTCTTTGGCTATCCAGGATTTTATGTTGGCCAGTTTCAATGGCCAGGCAGTGGTCACTGAGTCTGTACTTGGTCAGGATCTGCCTTTGTTTTGTATTGTTGACCCTGACAAGATATTCTGCCAGGGTAAACTCATTACCACCTCCCTCTCTCCCACCTCCCTATACACCCACCCTCATTACCATCCCCTATCCCTCTCCATATTTACAGTATCAACCATGAACAATAATGTCTGATCCCCATACAGAGTGTCTGGGCTGTCTCACTCTCAGGTTGTGGCTGGCGGCTACATACTGGGCAACGAGCTCTGCTGTCTGCTGCTCTTCTACTAACAGATATTCTGCCAACTCTTTTTTAGGGCCAGATATCATTCTAGTTTTATTATGTGATTTAATTTCATTTTTCCAATGGAATTTATATTTGTTTTTAAAGTTTAAATAGATTGTTCTCATTTTTGCTGCAGGGAGTTTCTTGTTGGAGTTGTTCTGAAGCGCTCTGGTGTTAATTTGGCTCAACTGGCTGAGTTTCAGTACCAGTTTGCTGAGGGGAGACAGTGTGGAGCGCCGCAGTGCTGTGTGGTGGTAGGACTGCGGATCAGCCTTTTGTAGATGGACCCAGTGTACTCGGTGCTCGTTTCTGTATGGAGTGGAGTAAGGGGGACCGGTTCAGCCCTGCAGGCGCTGTTGGCTGCTGTCCTGTGAACCTGCAGGAGGTATTTGCAGAATTCTAAATGGAGATTTTCTGTTGGGCTTTGATCCCATTTGTTCTAATTGGGGTTCATAAGGGGACCCCAAACTTCACTCTCATACAGAAGAATTGTCTGAATTACGCTGTCCAGATTTTTTTTGCCAAAACTCCCTGACGCACTGATTTTCTGACCCAGGTAGTTGTAACAGGTGCTATGCTGCAAGGTGATGTTGCCCTGAGTGTAGCGGTACCTGTTTCCCTGAGATCTGGCTTTCTCCTGGAATACCATAACTATTGTCTTGTCTAGGTTTACTGTCCCTGCCCATTTCTGAAAGTACTGCTCTAGCAGTGCCAGACTCTGCTGCAGCCCCTGCTCTGTGGGCAACAGCAGGACCAGGTCATCTGCATAGAGGGGGAATTTAATTTCTTTGTCACGTAGAGTGATTCCAGGGGCTGCAGACTGCTCCAACATTGTGGTCAACTCGTTAATGTAGATGCTAAACAGTGCTGGACTTAGACTGCAGCCCTGTCTCACTCCATGGCCTTGAGTGAAAAAACTTTGGTTGCCAATTTTCATGCAGCACTTATTCTCGTGTACATTGACTTAATGATGTCGTAGACTTTACCCCCTACACCGCTCTCAAGAATTCGGAGGAATAGACCTGGATGCCAAATTGAGTCAAATGCTTTTTTTTTAAATGTGTAAAATAAGCAGATACTTTTCTTTTATTTTTGTGGTGGACATGCTTGTTGATAAGGGTGTGTAGGGTGTAAACATGGTCAGAGGTGCAGTGTTTTGGTAGGAAGCCAATCTGACTCTTACTGAGGACACTGTGCTCGGTAAGGAAGGCCAGTATCCGGGCGTTAATGATACTGCAGAACACCTTCCCCAGGTTACTGCTCACACAGATGCCTTGGTAATTTTTGTAATTTTTGGGGGTCTAATTTGTCTCCACGGTTGTGAACTGGGGTTATAAGTACTTGGTTCCAGATGTCAGGGAAGCAGCCCACACTCAGAATGAGGCTGGATAATTTGAGCGGGGCCTCCTGCAGCCCGGGACTGCTGTGTTTCAGCATCTCGTTGTTGATGCTGTCAGGCCCACAGGCTTTCATGGGCTTAAGGGCTTGGAGTTTATCTTTCAGCTCCAGTACAGTTATTGGGAAATCGAGTGGGTTCTGGTTTTCTTTAATTAAACAATTTTATTGTTTCCAATTGTTTTAGTTTTTTTAAGATTTAATTTTGATCTGGATTTTGTTCATTTATATCAAATTTTTGGTAGAGTTTACAAAGTATTTTTTTCCAAATATTACCATTGTCAGTTTCTGAAGTATTTAATTTGTTCCATAATTCCCAAAAGGAGTTTTGGTCAATGTATTCCTTCCTTAGACACATATTCTTCTTTTTTCTTATTTAGAATGTGTTTCTAATGTTTCAGTGTCTTGCCGTAGCTGAGGTGTAATTCCGTATTGTTGGGTTTTGTGTTTCTGGTTGGATTGTTGGGTTCTGTGTGTTTCTGGTTGGGTTGTTGGGTTCTGTGTGTTTCTGGTTGGATTGTTGGGTTCTGTGTGTTTCTGGTTGGATTGTTGGGTTCTGTGTGTTTCTGGTTGGATTGTTGGGTTCTGTGTGTTTCTGGTTGGGTTGTTGGGTTCTCTGTGTTTCTGGTTGGGTTGTTGGGTTCTGTGTGTTTCTGGTTGGATTGTTGGGTTCTGTGTGTTTCTGGTTGGATTGTTGGGTTCTGTGTGTTTCTGGTTGGATTGTTGGCTTCTGTGTGTTTCTGGTTGGGTTGTTGGGTTCTATGTGTTTCTGGTTGGATTGTTGGGTTCTGTGTGTTTCTGGTTGGATTGTTGGGTTCTCTGTGTTTCTGGTTGGATTGTTGGGTTCTGTGTGTTTCTGGTTGGGTTGTTGGGTTCTGTGTGTTTCTGGTTGGATTGTTGGGTTCTGTGTGTTTCTGGTTGGATTGTTGGGTTCTGTGTGTTTCTGGTTGGATTGTTGGGTTCTGTGTGTTTCTGGTTGGATTGTTGGGTTCTCTGTGTTTCTGGTTGGGTTGTTGGGTTCTCTGTGTTTCTGGTTGGGTTGTTGGGTTCTCTGTGTTTCTGGTTGGATTGTTGGGTTCTCTGTGTTTCTGGTTGGATTGTTCTCTTAATAGTTTTCTAGTTGTTTTATACTCAGTGTCAAACCATTTTTCATTTTGTTTATTTAAGTTTTCAGGGATCATGGCCTGTCTCTTCCAATGTTGTTTGTACCGATGTGGACTACTACTACCGGGTCGTCTCCTGTTCGTTCTAGGAGCCTGTCCACGTTCTCAGTGATGTGCTTGACAGAGGCTTCTGGAAGGCAGCACACTGTTGTAGTAAGGGGGTCCAAACTGCGAACTGAACTTGCTGTGTTTCTCAATATGGAGTCCCCAACAATCATGACCTCCCTTCTTTTTGCTGCCTGGCCAGCACTGTTTATAGTGTCCTGGATGTTGTTCCTTTCATTCTCTTGATGTTGGTTTTGGTCATCTAAATGTTGAAGTGGCTCACATTTGTTGGATGTTTGGATTTCTGATGGTTGTGTTTGACGAAGTTACTGACCAATGACCAATAAGTTGCCACCTGTTCCATCAAAACAGTACACACAAAAGACAACATTCCTCCGTCCAGGAGAGCAACCACCAAGAAAAGGTGTTAAAACCAATCCTCGCCCAGGACAACTGGAAGCTGCTAGAGACTGGAAAATGCTGGCGGATGTTGGTCAACGGCTTATTTTTCCACCTGAGATTGCCACCACAAACCTTCGACCAGATATTGTCTTGTGGTCTGGATCAGCACGCCTTGTTCACCTGGTGGAGTTAACAGTGCCATGGGAGGATGCTGTAGATGAGGCGATGAGAGGAAGAAACTGCGGTATGCTCAACTAGCCACTGAAGCGGAACAGCGAGGCTGGAGAGTCTGGGTTTACCCAGTGGAAGTGGGATGTCGAGGATTTGTGGCACACTCTACAACCCGGTTTCTCAGAGATGTCGGATTCAATGGCCAAGAGTTGCGCCGCACAGTGAAGAACTTATCTGAAGCAGCAGAGAGGAGCAGCAACTGGCTGTGGTTGAGACGGAAAGATTCTGGCTGGGGATCTCAAGCACAATAGAAAGAAAGAAAGGCTGATATACAGGTAAGTAAGCTGGGCTGAGTTGAGTGGGGACGGAGGGGTATGATGCTGGGACGCCAGAATCACCGCCGAGCCCTCTTGAGGTGTCGTGGGCTAGTCGACGAAACACCGAGGATGGAAGGTGCCCACTTGAAGACCCCAGAGATGTACCCTACTTAGCTCAATCCAGACGGTTGTCATGCTGATGCGCTGGGGAGACCGACTATGGTTGATCCCCGGAGCCAGCATCGCAGCCGCTGTGTGCTGATGCGCTAGGGAGGCAAAATAAGCTGATCCCTGGAGCCAGCATTACACTTCAGCCATCAACACCAGACAGAAGGATATCTACATCATCATATGGAAGGAAGCGCAAATGGATGGAGACACATATGGATCACATTAGTTTACTGTGAAGCTACGTCTTAGTTGGTGCTTATCTTGGCGAGAGCCAAGTTCAAATCAGCATGAAGTTTTAACATCTACTCTCATGTAATGGAAATCTTTTTTTCCCTGCTTCTGCCTATCTGAACCCAGCTGTTTCGACTCTCTTCCATCCCCCTGGTGGCTTTCAGTCTGCTAGAGGTGCAGACTTCCATGAAATGTGGGTGTGTCAGCTCATCAAGCTCCTGTTGCTGTCTCATTTCCTCCAGCTCCATTTCTAACAGACTTACTCGTTGAAGCAAGTCCTCGATCGTGTGGCACTTTACACACACTTGGTTGAGCTCTGTTGGGTTTGTTGAGCTCTGTTGGGTTTGAACAAAGAAGACTACCTGGTGATCTTGATGAGATTCTGGGATCAATAAGCTACTAACAACCAAACGAGCAAGATGGGCTGAATGGCCTCCTCTCGTTTGTAAACTTTCTTACGTTCTTAAGTACCCCTCTTTGTGATAGGGGGAGTCAATTGGTTGTATGTAAGCTGCACACAGATATGTGTCTGATTGGGATTGGAAAATGTATTTTTTAACTGAGCAATAAATGTGTTCCCCTCTTTAATGGGGCAACATAGTCTTTGACATCCCCTGTGTACCATACAATGATGCCCCTGAGGCTCTGCCCCGTTTGGTTTGGGCATTCTTTAGGGAGGGCGAGATGAACTCACTGTAGCCTGTGGGACAGTGGGTACACACATCTGCGCGGGTCCAGCTTTCGTGGAGTATTATTATTTCCAGATTGTTGGTGCTGTTTATTAAATCTGGAGCTTTTGTTTGTACAAACTCTGAACCTTCCAACTAGTTATTGAAAAGTTCATTTTAAAGGGTGATCATTTTCAATAGAATAAATCATGAATACTGTGTCTGCCTCTCTCTCTCTCTCTCTCTCTCTCTCTCTCTCTCTCTCTCTCTCTCTCTCTCTCTCTCGATGCTATCTCGTCTCGTTCTCTCGGACTCGTTCCTCTGGGAGTTTCGTTCTCTCCAGTTCTCTCTCTGCTCTGCTCCTTCGTGGGTGTGGTTGGGGGCCGGTTCTTCCTAGCTACGGCCCTCTTCATCGAGAAGGACCGCCTCCGAGCCCAGAGCCACATCCCCTCAGGTAAGAGACCAGGGACTTATATATATGTTTTTACAAAATGGTGCTTTTGCTTGGTTTAGTGAAGGAAATGTCATATCATCCAGAACTATGGAAAAGTGCTGAATTTAGAAACACTGAAAGACACTTAATAAATTCATTGACAAATGTTTCCACTAGAAGTCTTTCTTAGTGTCTTCAGTGTAAATTCAGTGACAGACGTCCCTTCCCTTCTATCCTGACAAGTGCCCCAGTCCCCGCTGATGAGAACCATCCCATAACATGATGCTACCACCATGCTTCACAGTAGGGATTGTGTTCTTTGGGTGATGCGCTGTGTTGGGTTTGCGCCAAACAACACTTTGCATTTAGGCCAAAAAGTTCCATTTTAATCTGAAAGTGCAGTTTGACCTGTTGGATTCCTTTCTGTTCCAAGCAACTCACTTTGTGGACCGCTATTACATTTGGTGCTGACTCAGTGACTATTTACAAGGTTTTTTTTTTTTTTCCTTTTTTGAAAGTGCTTTGTTTCTCTGTTTTAGAAGCTTATACATTTCAATTTGTTATGTTTTGACAGTAAATAAAATACAAACATACTACAAAAATGGCTATTTTCTGTACTTGAAATAATTTTCAGTTGGTAAAAATTAAAAAGGTTTCATCTATACTATGGTAAACAAAATTAAATTTAAACTGGAACAGTCATAGCTAATCTCATTATTTTTTTTACTGAAAAATTCATACTCAAAACTCACCAGAGTGTATCATTTAGCTGTTTTATACCCTAAAACAATTCTGGGGAAGCCCCTAGACCCCCAAGATGTCCGTGTAAAAGAGTGCTACTCAGGTTCTTCTGTTCGAACGCAGTGTTTGGTTTTTGCCAAACATAACTTTTCTCATTGAGGCCAAAAAGTTCTACCTTTGACTCGTCTGTCCAGAGAACATTGTTCCAGAAGTCATGTGGATCATCTATGTGCTCTTTGGCGAACTACCTTGCTCAAAATACCTTGCTCAAGGGTACAGCAGCAGTGTCCCCCACCTGGGATTGAACCCATGACCCTCCGGTCAAGAGTCCAGAGCCCTAACCACTACTCCACACTTTGTATACAAAGAGATCAGATTGAGCAAAAAAAAAAAAAAAATGAATAAACTGCAAACCTTGACGTACGCAGGTACGGCGTGGTATTGCAAGTGCTCTTTCATTTGACGTACATGCATAGGTCCTGGAGCTGAAGTGTGTGCATATTTGGAAAGATATATATTTTTATGTTTGTTAGATTTTAAAAAACTGACGAGCTGTGATGGGCTCTCCATCGGGAATGTTCTGATGTGTTAATTTCTTCTGACTGTGTTGGGTGGAGGAAGGCGAGTGGAGATCGATTGGTGATTCATTTAATTGATCCTGTATTCATGTTATTGTTGTCTCTCTGTCTCTCTCAGACGATGAAAGGATTGTGGTGCCGAAGCGAGGCCGCTCCACAAAGGTCCCAGTATCCAGCGTCCTGATTTGATGAGAGCTGAGGGGGCGGAGCGGGGCGGGAAAGATGCAGCTCTCCCATTGGCCAACTGACAGGAATTTCAAGCAAGGAAGACCAATGTTACACGCGACTGGAGAGATTGAATCTTATTATTTTGTGTGCACTTTCTTTTTATTTAAGTTATATGAATAAACTGATAACTCAACACATAGCTGTTTCTGAATTCTTCATAAAATTATATATATATATATATATTGGCAACTAATCTTGAATTTTATCTCTCTTTCATTCTCTCGCTCCTCTTTTCTCCTCACTCTTTCCTTCCTCGCTTTTCTCTCTCTCACCCTCTTCTCCCTCCTCTCTCTATCTGTTCTTCTGTAAATTAATTAAGGATTGTTTAAAAACCTGGCCACTAAATCTCTGTTTTGGTTGATCTTTGTGTTTAGTTGAGCATTTTGTTCATTGGCTTGCGGTTCAAACTGAGAAGGACAGTGAAGTGCAGAGGAATCAGGTTCAAGTAACACAGGAACACAAACATTTCTACTTAAAAAAATTTTAAAAAAAGATGTAAAATTAAAAGTATTTTCAAAAATCAAAATCTGTCTTTCATTGTCAACAAGTAACAACTATTTGCACCTTTATGGGTTTTGCAATGGTTCTGAGTGATTCTTTTATGGGTTTTGCAATGGTTCTGAGTGATTCTTTTATGGGTTTTGCAATGGTTCTGAGCAGCGGCGACTCCAGGATTCTGAGGAGACGAAGAGGTATTTAACATGAAATTCTTCATCTCAGTTAACTTGTTAAAATGTACCATGGAATAGCTTAGAAGCTCACACTAGAGAGTGACATTAGGACAGGACTCCAGCGGTCCTGCCAAAAGGTATGTCATAAAGCAAGAGGTCAAAAGAAAGAAATCAGTCTCTTCTTTTTCTTAACACAGGACAGGATGGGACAGGACATTTTTTGACAAGACGGGATGGGACGGGAATGTACGGAACAGAGTATGGGATGGGAACACAAATTACACTGAACATTTTTTCACGGAATGGGATGGGACAAGAACAATTATGATGGGACAGGATGGGACGGAACTCATGTTTCATTCCTGTGTCACTCTCTAGCTCACACCACAGCAAAATAAAATAAGGAAATACATCAATTATAAAATACATGTTATACAACAGTTCTTTTTAATATTATAGGCACCTTTCTTACTGCAGTTAGTACGAATCGTGGGCCCAGTTTAGTTTGTTTCTCAAGTGAGTCTAAATGTTTCAACAAAATGCACACAGCACTGACAATGACTCCGAGTAGCTTTCAAATTTTCTTAATTCTTACTCTGATTGGCCGTAAAGGTAATAAGGCTAACCATAGATTGGATAATGTGTTGTTGGGTGGATTTTTCTCTTGTACTATTGCCTAGTAACTGAAGACATGGTATTCTGGAAGATGTTGTTTTTTGTAGCTATTTTAGGGGAGCCGGGTGTAGAGGTGCCTGCCACCCCTGGCGCCACCTGTTCTGAGTGATTCTTTTATGGAGATTGCAATGGGTCTGAGTGATTCTTTTATGGGATTTAATGGTTCTGAGTGATTCTTTTATGGAGTTTAATGGTTCTGAGTGATTCTTTTATGGGGTTTGCAATGGTTCTGCGTGATTCTTTTATGGGGTTTGCAATGGTTCTGAGTGATTGTTTTATGGGGTTCCCTTTCAAGTAGGAAATATTAACCATTACAAATGGGTTTTTAAGACACCCGAACCTGAAACTTTACACCAAGACTTCTCGTCAGAGTAGAGTGACGTGGCTGCTGCTCCGCCACCGAGAGCCTAAGGAGCTGCGCACGCTGACAATGATGCCATTTTCCTTTTTAGCTGAGCTTGAATACTTGAGCGAGCGTTTGATATATATTTATCACCTTTCTAATGACCTTTTCTTCACATTTTTAGCTTTGCTTTTAAATATTGAATTGATATATTGAATCACTGAAGTAAAATAGTTTATCTTTTCTTGTGTTTTCAGCCGACTGCTGGTAAAGTCCCGCCATGGCCTATTGCCCCGCGGGAAGCTTGTGGCTCAAGTGCCGTCCTTCCCTCAAGTGCCGTCCTTCCCTCAAGTGCCGTCCTTCCTGGGATCCTCAGCACTGCTTCGGCTGTGCAAGTTCGACTCCTTGGAGTTAAAAAATAAAAATAAAATTATATCTCAAAAGTCAAACCTTTTGTGCACAACAATGCTATAAAAGTGATTGTCTCTTAACTTACGCCAATAAGTAGGGAATAGTCCTTCAGACTTCGGTTTCCCATGGCTCAGGGTAATCGAGTCAGCTAAGGAGATATAAAAGTCCACGTCCACAACGCATTTCGACTCGAACGAGTCTTCGTCAGGTGGTGAATACAATGATCAAATATGAGCAACAACTCTCTTTATACAGGTCATTGTTAATTACATTCAATATCAATTAATAGATTAATGGCAAGTTTAAATCTTAATACAACACTTTGTTAATACTTATTTTGTCTTTTCATTTAACTGATAGACGAATGCCCATAATTTTTCAATGAAAATCAAACAGCAGTTAGGTAGAACATAAGATAGTTTACAAACGAGAGGAGGCCATTCGGCCCATCTTGCTGGTTTGGTTGTTAGTAGCTTATTGATCCCAGAATCTCATCAAGCAGCTTCTTGAAGGATCCCAGGGTGTCAGCTTCAACAACATTACTGGGGAGTTGGTTCCAGACCCTCACAATTCTCTGTGTAAAAAAGTGCCTCCTATTTTCTGTTCTGAATGCCCCTTTATTTTATTATTATTAATTTATTTAGCAGACGCCTTTATCCAAGGAGACTTACAGAGACTAGGGTGTGTGAACTATGCATCAGCTGCAGAGTCACTTACAACTATGTCTCACCCAAAAGACGGAGCACAAGGAGGTTAAGTGACTTGCTTAGAGTCACACAATGAGTCAGTGGCTGAGGTGGGATTTGAACCGGGGACCTCCTGGTTATAAGCCCTTTTCTTTAACCACTGGACCACACAACCTACTGACCTTTATCTAATCTCCATTTGTGAACCCTGGTCCTTGTTTCTTTTTTCAGGTCGAAAAAGTCCCCTGGGTCGACATTGTGTATACCTTTTAGGATTTTGTTCCCCGCGTAGTCTTCTTTGTTCAAGACTGAATAGATTAAATTCTTTTAGCCTGTCTGCATACGACATGCCTTTTAAACCCAGGATAGTTATTATTATTTCTTAGCAGACGTCCTTGTCCAGGGCGACTTACAGTTGTTACAAGATATCACATTAATTTCACATACAATTACCCATTTATACAATTGGGTTTTTACTGAAGCAATCTAGGTAAAGTACCTTGCTCAAGGGTACAGCAGCAGTGTCCCCCACCTGGGATTTAACCAGCAACCCTCCAGTCAAGAGGGTTGAGCCCTAACCACTACTCCACACTGCTGCCCTCTACATGTTAACCACTCCCTAATCCATGTGCATGCATTTCCTAAAATCCCTACTGTTTTGAGAATTAATATTTTATGCAGGACTTTGTCAAAAGCTTTCTGGAAACCATGTCATATGCTTTGCAATTATCCATTGTTGATGTTGCATCCTCAAAAAAAATCAAGCGTTGGAGTTATGAGACCCGTCAAAATCACGAGCCGCCACTGGTTGAAATGGAGTTTATAAAGAAAAATAGGAGGAGTAGCAAACACTGTTGCAGCAGCAAAGGTCATTCAAAATGATCTAGACAGCATTCAGAACTGGGCAGACACAGGGCAAATGACATTTAATAGAGAAAAGTGTAAAGAATTGCATGCAGGCAATAAAAATGTGCATTATAAATATCATATGGGAGATACTGAAATTGAAGAAGGAAACTATGAAAAAGACCTAGGAGTTTATGTTGACTCAGAAATGTCTTCATCTAGACAATGTGGGGAAGCTATAAAAAAAGGCCAACAAGAAGCTCTGATATATTGTGAGAAGTGTTGAATTTAAATCAAGGGAAGTAATGTTAAAACTTTACAATGCATTAGTAAGACCTCACCTAGAATATTGTGTTCAGTTCTGGTCACCTCGTTACAAAAAGGATATTGCTGCTCTAGAAAAAGTGCAAAGAAGTGCAACCAGAATTATCCTGGGTTTAAAAGGCATGTCATATGCAGACAGGCTAAAAGAATTGAATCTATTCAGTCTTGAAAAAAGAAGACTATGCGGCGATCTGATTCAAGCATTCAAAATGCTAAAAGGTATAGACAATGTCGACCCAGGGGACTTTTTTGACCTGAAAAAAGAAACAAGGACCAGGGGTCACAAATGGAGATTAGATAAAGCTCCCGCTGCCGCCTCCATGGCCAGGGGCTCCCCTCCCGAGTTCGCCTCCAGAGGATCCACTGCTGCTGCCGTCGCTTCCCGAGGGTCCGCTGCTGCTGCCCGTCGCCTCCCGAGGGTCCGCTGCTGCTGCCCGTCGCCTCCCGAGGGTCCGCTGCTGCTACCGTCGCCTCCCGAGGGTTCGCTGTTGCTGCTGTCGCCTCCCGAGGGTCCGCTGCTGCTATCGTCGCCTCCCGAGGGTTCGCTGTTGCTGCTGTCGCCTCCCGAGGGTCCGCTGCTGCTACCGTCGCCTCCCGAGGGTCTGCTGCTGCCGTCCCCTCCCGAGGGTCCAGTTTCGCCTGGGGTCATCGAGGGTCCTGCTTCACCTAGGGTCGTCGAGGGTCCTGCTTTGCCTGAAAACTCGACTTCATAAATGAGCTGCTGTATACCTAGTTTTACGTGTGCTTTCTTCTGGGATGGGAGGCGTTTCAATGGTGCAAGCTGGCTGAGCAAAAACAGCTCATTATTTTCATCCTGAGCTGGTGTTTTTATTCTGTAAATATGCCATCAGGGATCATCACTATGTTTTCTTTTGCGCCGTTGTGGAATGCAAGTCGATGGAGACGGCTCGGTTTCATTTTTCTTTTTCTGTCCTTGACAGAGGAGCAAGTTGCTGAATGTTCTGTGATAGATGTAACGGTAGCCATATTAGTCCAGAGGCATTAAACAAAGGAGATGTGATACCTTTTGTTGGACTAACTAAAGAAGAATTAATCACAAGCTTTCAAGACTGAAAGGCCTTCTTCAGGTGAAAGTAGGAAAGAGAGATTAATACTTTCAGAGACCTTTGAGGTTTTGAAAGTGTGTGATAAATGTTAGCATAGCATGGCTCAGGGGGTGTAGAGCTGGGGATCTCTAATTTCCTGTTCATTAGTCTCTAATTCCCAATTTAAGCCCTGATCACTTGCATCCTCATTGTCTAGTGTTTTCGTTTTGCAGCAAACGCTCAGACTCCATCATTCACGCTTCAGCTTGATATCTAATATCTAAACTTCGTTGCTTCGCTCCTTTCACTGCAGGTCACTTCTCTGTACAGTGCTGCCAAGATATTATCAATTATTTTCCTACCTGCTCCAGTGATTCTTCTCATCATTCAGCTTCTCAGTACTATTCATCAAATGAAAACAGAGTGTTGTAAGATGGAATATAAATGGAGTGTGACAAAATTACATATTTGTTATGATAGTATGAAAGATTATTTATTGAGGTATAATAATGCTTTAAGATCAGCAAAACATGCTTATTTCTCTAATCTTATTGAGGAAAATAAAAAGAATTCCAGGGTGCTCTTTTTAACAATAGATATACTGGTAAACCCTTCTTTACCACCTGTTAGTAACATTGAAGTGTCTTCTACTAAGTGTGAAGAATTTCTTAATTATTTTCAAAATAAAATAAAGTCCAATAGGGATCTGTAGCAGGGGAAAACCTGTGCTGACTCTCCTGGTGTGTTCAAAGTGCTGCAGGAAGAGGGCAGCAGCCATTCAATATCCGTCTGTTGGTCATGGCAGTGACACGGAGAGGTGGGAGAGTGGGTGTGCGGGCTTTCCTTCTCTCTGAGTGGCTGAGAGGCGGGTCTTGGGGGGATTGCTGGCCCTATAAAATAATATTCTGCTGTTCCCTCAGGTCTGCCGTTTTATTATTTATTTCTTAGCAGACGCCCTTATCCAGGGGTTTTGCTGATCTTATAGCATTATTATACCTCAATAAATGACGTGCAGACGCTCTGGTCCAGAACGGTAACACAGCTGGGAAGAAATCTGAAATAGAACACCACGAAAGAGAATAGGGGTAGCAGGGAAAACCGTGGGCAGATCACATCAGTATTTTGTAGCAGGCTGAGGGAGCGGTGAGAGTAGGACGGAGAGCCGGAACGTGCGTGTAGCGATGGTCGGGGTAAAGCTGCCGAGTGCAGCACCTTCTATTTGTAGTTTTGATTATTGTACTTTATTTTCCCTTTTTCTTTTGCCTTTTGCTTATTGTTTTGTTGAGCACCTGTGAGTGTGCTTGCCCGTATAAACTGTACCGCCCCTGGTATTTGTGTGGTTCTGTTTTACCATCGTTGGTAAGCAGACCACGGTCAACAAAAGAACATGAGAACATAAGAAAGTTTACAAATGAGAGGAGGCCATTCAACCCATCTTGCTCATTTGGTTGTTAGTAACTTATTGATCCCAGAATCTCATCAAGCAGCTTCTTGAAGGATCCCAGGGTGTCAGCTTCAACAACATTACTGGAGAGTTGTTTCCAGACCCTCACAATTCTCTGTGTAAAAAAGTCCCTTCTATTTTCTGTTCTGAATGCCCCTTTATCTAATCTCCATTTGTGACCCCAGGTCCTTGTTTCTTTATTCAGGTCAAAAAAGTCCCCTGGGTCGACATTGTCTATACCTTTTAGTATTTTGAATGCTTGAATCAGATCACCGCGTAGTCTTCTTTGTTCAAGACTGAATACGACATGCCTTTTAAACCCGGGATAATTCTGGTTGCTCTTCTTTGCACTCTTTCTAGAGCAGCAATATCCTTTTTGTAACGAGGTGACCAGAACTGAACACAATATTCTAGGTGAGGTCTTACTAATGCATTGTAAAGTTTTAACATTACTTCCCTTGATTTAAATTCAACACTTCTCATAATATATCAGAGCTTCTTGTTGGCCTTTTTTTTATAGCTTCCCCACATTGTCTAGATGAAGACATTTCTGAGTCAACATAAACTCCTAGGTCTTTTTCATAGTTTCCTTCTTCAATTTCAGTATCTCCCATATGATATTTATAATGCACATTTTTATTGCCTGCATGCAATTCTTTATACTTTTCTCTATTAAATGTCATTTGCCATGTGTCTGCCCAGTTCTGAATGCTGTCTAGATCATTTTGAATGACCTTTGCTGCTGCAAATATCAAATCAGCTTCCCGAATGAATAAGGCGATTGTGGTGTTTCTTAATGATGAGCAGCTAGTACACCGTGCTGTAGTTGAGGGGCTAACTATAAAAGAGAAGTTTGTCAGCGTGTTGCCGCTGTCTTCCCCCGTCACTAAGGTTATTCTTTCGAATGTGCCGCCATTCACTAAAAATGAGAAGTTAGCCAGAGAACTTGCTCGGTATGGGAAGCTTATGTCCCTGATTAAACCGATTCCACTCAGGTGTAAGCATCCTGAAGTAATGTTGTTTTGTCGTAAAGTTGTTTTGTCGTTTAGGAGGCAGGCTTTTGTTCTCTTAAATGATCCAAATTCTGCTATTGATGTCTATTGGAGTTTTAATATCGACGGTGTTAATCGCACTGTCTTTGCTAGCAATGAGTTAATGAAGTGCTTTCAGTGTGGAAAACAGGGGCACCTCAGGAAGTTTTGTCCGGGTAAAACAGAAGACAGAGAAGGGGGTGATTACGGGGAGCCTAGCGGAGTTGTGGCAGAGCCACAGGGAGCGGAAAAGCCAATACAGCTGAAGAAAGCGGGACCTATACCAGCACTGCGTCTGAAGAGTGTATGATACTGCAGGTTTTGGAGGCTGCTGAAGATAACACTGGAAGTGAAAACTCAAAATGGAGTATTGTTTCAAAAAAACATACAGTACTGTGCAAAAGTTTTAGGCAGTTTTAGCATTTTTTCACACCTGCCTAAAACTTTTGCACAGTACTGTAAATCTAAAGTAAAGGGATCAATGAGTTCAGGCGTAACAGGTGAGGGGGGAGAGTTGGTTAGGGAGTCTGCTCGGGACTCTGAGACGCTCCCTTTGGATAGCAGCTCGGAGTCTCAAACTAGTGATGCAGAAAAGCCGTGTTCTGGACCTGGGTTGCATAGCGATGCTGTGACAGCTCAGATTCAAGGGACGGAGGCTAAGTCTCTCCCGAGAGCTGCAGTTTCTAGTCAGTCAGAAAGGAATGCTCGTGTTAGTACTGGGGCTACCCGTGGGGATGAGGCAGCAATCAAGGTAGTGGACTCAATGCCTGATAAGGTAGCGGCAGCTGGGAAAGAGGATGCTGAAGAGGGGTCGGTAATGTGGGAAGATATTGAGGAAGAGGAGTTGTCAGACTCGTCCTCGATGATGATGGATGAGACTTTAACAAGCTCTCAAGGTAGGAGCAAAGTTTACAGTGTCGAGCAGATCGTTTCTTTCTTGAATAAAACGAAAGGAGTTGGGTGGGGTGTTGTACAGAAGGAATATTTTCTTTATGATCAGTTGTTTATTTATTCTGCTAAAATAGCGATGAGGAAAGCCACATTAAATGAGCTCGATCAGAAACAAAGATATAGGCTGAAGAAACTGGTCTCTGAAAGGACAAAATGGATTAATGAGGAGAAGAAAAAAACTGGATAACTTCTTGATCGCTAGTTACTGAACAGCTCTCTCTCTCTCTCTCTCTCTCTCTCTCTCTCTCTCTCTCTCTCTCTCTCTCTCTCTCTCTCTCTCTCCCTCCATTTCAGTTTGACACTACCCCATATAACACCCTGTGGATTTTATGCCACAACCCTGATACATAGGCATTGAGACAGGAAGTGAAGCTGGAAGGTAGTTTTTCAGTGACACTGCCAATTTCCTGTGTGCTCAATAACATGACCAGAAAGCCACAGAAAGATAAAGTGAAATGGAACAGCTGAGCTAGAGAGAGAGAGACTGACTGACTGACTGACTGACTGACTGACTGACTCACTCACCGGTTTTATAGGACTGATCTGTGGAGAAAGGATTAGTGTTAAGAGAAAGGCTGAAAGAATTAAATCTGATTAGAGTAAAGAAGAACCGATACTTGAAGTACACAAACCAGGACCAGAGGAAACACAGTGTGGAAATTAAGAGGAGACAGACTTAGGAGACACTTCTTCAGACACAGAGTGGTGAGGGGGTGGAATTGGTTGCCTAGTCCTGCTGTCGATGCTGAATCACTGGGATCCATTAACACCTGACTTGACAAAGTTCTGAGATCAATCAGCAGCTCGGAACTGGATGAGCTCTGATGGGCTGAACGGCCTCATCTCCATCAGGAATGTTCTGATGTATTAATTTCTTCTGACTGTGTTGGGTGGAGGAAGGAGAGTGGAAAGTGTTTGTTTATTTGTTTATTTAGCAGACGCCTTTATCCAAGGCGACTTATAGAGACTAGGGTGTGTGAACTATGCATCAGCTGCAGAGTCACTTACAACTACGTCTCACCCAAAAAACGGAGCACAAGGAGGTTAAGTGACTTGCTCAGGGTCACACAATGAGTCAGTGGCTGAGGTGGGATTTGAACAGGGGACCTCTTGGTTACAAGCCCATTTCTTTAACCACTGGACCACACAGCCTCCTATAATATATATGTGTATATATATATATATATATATATATATATATATATATATATATATATATATATATATATATATATATATATATATATATATATATATATATATATATATATATATATATATATATATATATATATATATATATATATATATATATATATATACAGTATATATATATATATATAGAGGCAACTAATCTTAAATTTTATCTCTCTTTCCATCCTCTCACTCCTCTCCTCTCTTCTGTCCTCACTCTTTCCTTCCTCGCTCTTCTCTCTCTCCCCTTCTTCTCTCTCCTATCTCTATCTGTTCTTCTGTAAATTAATTAAGGATTGCTTAAAAACCTGGCCACTAAACCTCTGTTTTGGTTGATCTTTGTGTTTAGTTTAGCGTTTTGTTCATTGGCTTGCGGTTCAAACTGAGAAGGACAGTGAAGTGCAGAGGAGTCAGGTTCAAGTAACACAGGAACACAAACATTTCTGCTTAAAAAAAATTAAGCAAAATAAAATAAGGAAATACATCAATTATAAAATACATATGTTATACAACAGTTTTTTTTAATATTATAGGCACTTTTCTTACTGCAGTTGGTACGAATCGTGGGCCCAGTTTAGTTGGTTTCTCAAGTGAGTCTAAATGTTTCAACCAAATGCACACAGCACCTACAATGACTCCGAGTAGCTTTCAAATGTTCTTAATTCTTACTCTGATTGGCAGTAAAGATAATAAGGCTAACCATAGATTGGATAATGCGTTGTTGGGTGGATTTTTCTCTTGTACTATTGCCTAGTAACTGAAGACATGGTATTCTGGAAGATGTCGTTTTTAGTGGCTATTTTAGGGGAGCCGGGAGTAGAGGTGCCCGCCACCCTTGGCGCCACCTGTTCTAAGTGATTCTTTTATGGGGTTTGCTTGCGGCTCAAGTGCTGTCCTTCCTGGGATCCTCAGCACTCCTTTGGCTGTGCAAGTTCGACTCCTTGGAGTTAAAAGATAAAAATAAAATTATATCTCATAAGTCAAAATGTAACCTTTTGTGCACAACAATGCTATAAAAGTGATTGTCTCTTAACTTACGCCAATAAGTAGGGAATAGTCCTTCAAACTTCGGTTTCCCATGGCTCAGGGTAATCGAGACAGCTAAGGAGATATAAAAGTCCACGTCCACGACGCATTTCGACTCGAACGAGTCTTCGTCAGGTGGTGAATACAATGATCAAATATGAGCAACAACTCCCTTTATACAGGTGTGACAAGATGGCTGCAGGGAGGAACTCAGACCAGAACTAAAAACACACAGAGCAGACAGAGACTTGGGGTTTTGGTGAAGCTGAGCGCGTGATCGCGCTCAGCATTTAATAAACAAAATAATATAACACAAAAAACAGGACACGGCACTTGCGCCCAAAATAAATATATAAACAAAACGGACTAAACAGTAACAAACGGTGGACGGACAGACACACAAACACGGTGAGTAAATAAATAAAACAAGTATCGTGCTGGTACTACCAGCACGCGATAGCAATTGTTATAAATATTTCTCTCTCTCTCTCTCTCTCTCTCTCTCTCTCTCACCCGTTCTCCACTCACGAACACCCAACCCGAGTGAGTGAAAACATACAGCTTTTATGCAGTTGTACCGAGACTCGATTGCTAGTCAATCATTCAATTGGAATCTCGGTACAACTGCACGTGAATTAATTAAAGTGCAATTCCCGTGCTCACATATTATTACTTTTTACTTGCACGTGATGTGATTTGTGCCCTCCTCGTGCCTAAATACAAATCTACAATTTAAACACATGTGAAACACAGACCCGCTTATATCCCGTGTACCAATGCCTATACACCAACATTTACACACAACACGTAACACAAAATACACACAGGGGGCACTTTGCCACATATACCCCCTTGTGCAAAGCACACATGGCCTCAATGGCCACCTCCCCCTCAGTCCCAAAGTCCCGGAAGAGGGGAAGCAAGTTGTTTCTGGGGGTGGCCATGGTGGAATGTCCGGCACCCCCAATTCTTCGTGGCGGCAGCTCCCTCTTCGGGGCTTCAGCCACACTATCTCCTGCCGCGAAAGTGCAGCTGGGGAGCTGGTCTCCTGACCTCCCCCTTCTTCATGGCCGGCAGTTCCCCTCCGTGGGGCTCCGGCCACACAATCTCCGGCAGCGAAACTGCTGCGGGGAAGCTGGTCTCCTGACCTCCCCCTTCTTCATGGCCGGCAGTTCCCCTCCGTGGGGCTCCGGCCACCCAATTCCGGCAGCGAAACTGCTGCGGGGAGCTGGTCTCCTGACCTCCCCCTTTCTTCATGGCCGGCAGCTCCCTTCATGGAGCTCCGGCCACAGTGTAGCGACCGAGGCAAAGCAGAGGCCCCGGCGACCCCAGGCGAAGCAGGATCCCTGGCGACCCCAGGTGGCGGCAGCAGCAGCGGACCCTCGGGAGGCGGCGGCAGCAGCAGCGGACCCTCGGGAGGCGGCGGCAGCAGCAGCGGACCCTCGGGAGGCGGCGGCAGCAGCAGCGGACCCTCGGGAGGCGAACTCGGGAGGGAGCCCCTGGCCATAGAGGCGGCAGCGGGAGCTCCACTTCTCCCTCGCACCCTGCACCCTGTGTGGAGCAAAAGGCAGCCCCAGGCGATGCGGGCGACAGGCAGCCCCAGGCGATGCGGAGCGGCTGGCAACCCAGGCGATGCGGGCGGCTGGCAACCCAGGCGATCGCGGAGCGGCTGGCAACCCCAGGCGATGCGAGGCAAGCATCCTTGGCGGCGAGGCAAGCATCCTTGGGCGGCGAGGCAAGCATCCTTGGGCGGCGAGGCAGGCATCCTTGGGCGGCGAGGCAGGCATCCTTGGGCGGCGAGGCAGGCATCCTTGGCGCAGCGAGGCAGGCATCCTTGGGCGAGCGAGGCAGGCATCCTTGGGCGGCGAGGCAGGCATCCTTGGGCGGCGAGGCAGGCATCCTTGGGCGGCGAGGCAGGCATCCTTGGGCGCAGCGGGCAGGCAGTCAGGACAAGCTGGGGTGCGGGTTTTGGCCCTCTTCTCGGCCACTGCGGCCGGGCGGTTCTTCCCATGCTTTCCTCAGCAGCCTATGCAAGGGCTGCTGAGGACCGCCAGCATCTAGTCCTGGTCCTTCTGGTGACGGGAGAGGCAGCTCCTGCTCCTCTCCTCGTGGCGGTGGGGAAGTGATACCAGCAGGCATTCCTCCTCTGCTGGTGGGGTTGGCGGAGGCAGAGGCAGCTCCTGCTGCTCTGCTCCTGCCGATGGAGGTGGCGGAGGCAGAGGCAGCTCCTGCTGCTCTGCTCCTGCCAGTGAAGGTGGCGGAGGCAGAGGCAGCTCCTGCTGCTCTGCTCCTGCCAGTGAAGGTGGCGGAGGCAGAGGCAGCTCCTGCTGCTCTGCTCCTGCCAGTGGAGGTGGGGAGGCAGTGTAGTCTCCTGGCGGCGGAGGTGGGAGCAGCGTGTAGTCTACCCTTGTTTCAGGGGACTGGTGCGGCCCTCCCCTCTTGCAGGGGACTGGTGCGGCTCCCCTCGGAAGGGAGACCAGCAGGCATTCACCCTCTGCTGGTGGACAGGGACCCAGCAGGCATTCACCCTCTGCTGGTGGACAGGGACCCAGCAGGCATTCACCCTCTGCTGGTGGACAGGGACCCAGCAGGCATTCACCCTCTGCTGGTGGACAGGGACCCAGCAGGCATTCACCCTCTGCTGGTGGACAGGGACCCAGCAGGCATTCACCCTCTGCTGGGGACAGGGACCCAGCAGGCATTCACCCTCTGCTGGTGGACAGGGACCCAGCAGGCATTCACCCTCTGCTGGGGACAGGGACCCAGCAGGCATTCACCCTCTGCTGGTGGAGGAGGCAGAGGCAGCTCCTGCTGCTCTGCTCCTGGCGGTGGAAGTGGCGGAGGCGGGACCAGCAGGAATTCACCCTCTGCTGGTGGAGGTGGGAGCTGCAAGCAGTCCTCCCATGGCAATGGAGGTGGAACCAGCAGGAATTCACCCTCTGCTAGTGGAGACTGGGGCGGTGGACGCTCTACCTTCCCCTTTTGGGCCGTGGACGCACCGACTCCTCCCTCTTGGGCTGTGGACGCACCGACTCCTCCCTCTTGGGCTGTGGGCGCACCGACTCCTCCCATTCTTAGGCGTGGGACGCTCGGGCTCCTCCCACTCAGGCGTAGGACGTTCGGGCTCCTCCCACTCAGGCGTGGGACGTTCGGGCTCCTCCCACTCAGGCGTAGGGACGTTCGGGCTCCTCCCACTCAGGCGTGGGACGTTCGGGCTCCTCCCACTCAGGCGTGGGACGTTCGAGCTCCTCCCACTCAGGCTGTGGAGGCAAAACCAGCAGGCATTCTTCCTCTGCTGGTGGAGACTTGGGCGGTGGACACTCCGCCTTCCTCTTCCCCTTTCCCCTTCTCTGCCTCCTCCTCACCTTCCTCTCCTGGGCCAGTTCCTCCTCTCCCTCTTGGTAGGGGCAGTGCACCACTGGGTGCCCGAACTCCCCACAGGCAAGGCACCAGCCTTGGTCCTCTAGACCACCGAGGAGGACCTCCAGATCCTGGCAGCCATCTCTCCAGTTCCAGCCTTCCATTTTTCCCCTTTTATTTTTCAAAAAAAACAAAACAAACAAAAAAAACTGCGGTTCCCGCTCTGGCCTGAGTCCTGGAGCGCTGTTTTCCCGGTTCTGACACCACGTGTGACAAGATGGCTGCAGGGAGGAACTCAGACCAGAACTAAAAACACACAGAGCAGACAGAGACTTGGGGTTTTGGTGAAGCTGAGCGTGATCGCTCAGCATTTAATAAACAAAATAATATAACACAAAAACAGGACACGGCACTTGCGCCCAAAATAAATATATAAACAAAACGGACTAAACAGTAACAAACGGTGGACGGACAGACACACAAACACGGTGAGTAAATAAATAAAACAAGTATCGTGCTGGTACTACCAGCACGCGATAGCAATTGTTATAAATATTTCTCTCTCTCTCTCTCTCTCTCTCTCTCTCTCTCTCTCGTTCTCCACTCACGAACACCCAACCCCGAGTGAGTGAAAACATACAGCTTTTATGCAGTTGTACCGAGACTCGATTGCTAGTCAATCATTCAATTGGAATCTCGGTACAACTGCACGTGAATTAATTAAAGTGCAATTCCCCGTGCTCACATATTATTACTTTTTACTTGCACGTGATGTGATTTGTGCCCTCCTCGTGCCTAAATACAAATCTACAATTTAAACACATGTGAAACACAGACCCGCTTATATCCCGTGTACCAATGCCTATACACCAACATTTACACACAACACGTAACACAAAATACACACAGGGGGGGCACTTTGCCACAACAGGTCATTGTTAATTACATTCAATATCAATTAATAGATTAATGGCAAGTTTAAATCTTAATACAACACTTTGCTAATACTTATTTTGTCTCTTCATTTAACTGATAGATGAATGCCCACAATTTTTCAATTAAAATCAAACAGCAGTTAGGTAGAACATAAGATAGTTTACTTTCTGTTTTCTACATGCTAACCACTCCCTAATCGATGTGCATGCATTTCATTGAATCCCTACTACGTTCAGTTTGAGAATTAATCTTTTATGCAGGATTTTGTCAAAAGCTTTCTGGAAATCTAAATAAACCATGTCATATAAGAACATAAGAACTTAAGAAAGTTTACAAACGAGAGGAGGCCATTCAGCCGATCTTGCTTGTTTGTTTGTTTGTAGCTTATTGATCCCAGAATCTCATCAAGCAGCTTCTTGAAGGATCCCAGGGTGTCAGCTTCAACAACATTACTGGAGAGTTGTTTCCAGACCCTTACAATTCTCTGTGTAAAAAAGTACCTCCTATTTTCTGTTCTGAATGCCCCTTTATCTAATCTCCATTTGTGACCCCTGGTCCTTGTTTCTTTATTCAGGTCAAAAAAGTCCCTTGGGTCGACATTGTCTATACCTTTTAGGATTTTGAATGCTTGAATCAGATCACCGCGTAGTCTTCTTTGTTCAAGACTGAATACGACATGCCTTTTAAACCCGGGATAATTCTGGTTGCTCTTCTTTGCACTCTTTCTAGAGCAGCAATATCCTTTTTGTAACGAGGTGACCAGAACTGAACACAATATTCTAGGTGAGGTCTTACTAATGCATTGTAAAGTTTTAACATTACTTCCCTTGACTTAAATTCAACACTTTTAATAATATATCCGAGCATCTTGTTGGCTTTTTTATAGCTTCCCCACATTGTCTAGATGAAGACATATCTGAGTCAACATAAACTCCTAGGTCTTTTTCATAGATTCCTTCTTCAATTTCAGTATCTCCCATATGATATTTATAATGCACATTGTTATTGCCTGCGTGCAATACTTTACACTTGTCTCTATTAAATGCCATTTGTCATGTGTCTGCCCAGTTCTGAATGCTGTCTAGATCATTTTGAATGACCTTTGCTGCAGGACACTTTTGTAGATTCATGGCAATTCAAACAAATGTCAGGATTTCACACACATTCAATACAAACAAATATCAATGAAAAACCTAAGTTCCCTTTAAAATAAATTTCCTCTTTAAAATAGATACCACAAAGCTATTGCACATTTCAAATTAAGCAGTGGACATGCAACGTGCCGTGGTTCCCGATGAAATTTCTGCTGACAGGAAGCCACAAGCCAGAATGA
Source organism: Acipenser oxyrinchus oxyrinchus (assembly GCA_030684275.1). Lineage (NCBI taxonomy): Eukaryota > Metazoa > Chordata > Actinopteri > Acipenseriformes > Acipenseridae > Acipenser > Acipenser oxyrinchus. Next base: position 3,530,734 of record CM060295.1, read on the forward strand.
ATTTGCTGCATAAAGCTAAAGATAAATAAAAAAAGATATATTGATCTTCGTAAACTCTCTGCAGATACAAATTCTGCTAAATTCACAGCCTGAGTTTGTAAGTCTTTACAGAATCAGAATTGCTTGTCAAAATGACTAAGATATGTGAATTTAGAAATTGTTAGTAAAGTTGAAATTGTTACTGATTTACAAATTGCTTATGATGAGCTAATAACAATGCTGTTGTGTCCAAACATGGATGTACCAACATATATTGAATCTTTATTGGCAGCCATTAAGTTCTTTATTTCCTTTTCCATGCATAGTTTTGGTTGCTTCTTGCAGCAGCAAGGAGAGCTTTGTCCTCCATGATCAAGGAGTGGAAGTCTGCACACCCCACATCAAAATAGAGGCTCACAAGGAGCTCACTTTTGATAAGCTCTACTGAACACCTGTTTCGGCTGTCGCTCCATTTGTTTTGCGATGGACACCATAGTTGACGTGTGTTGTTGCCACTAAAAGCTGAAACTGAGTTCACGAGATATTCCAAACCTCTCCAGTGAACTGGAAAGTGGCTTCTCATTCCCTTTGGTGGATGATAAAGTCTGGATGACGTCAGCTACTGCTTTTGGGGCAAGCACATCCTTCACAAGTGACTCTGATTTGGTTATTTTGTATATAAATATTATTTCAATACATTTTAAATAACATTATATATGTGTGTATATATATATATATATATATATATATATATATATATATTAAATGAATAAGGAATAAAACTTCACTCTCGCTAGATTAAGTAATACTAGCTAGTTATTTCAATATTTAAATACAAATTGTGTAATGCAAATAATAACAGCAACACGTTCAATACATACTATGAAAATGCAGATATATAAATAGGCTACATCTTAAATATTATAATAACCCAGAAAATGTTTCGACACATTAAAACGCTATTTACATATCACACATCAAGAAAATACACTTAGAATGATGAATGGATTATGAGTGCACGCACGTAAAGTATAAAGTCCATTTAAAACGTTAAGAGTAACGTTAGCTACAAATTGGTGGTGCGCATTGAGTTGTGAGAGCGTCCCAGAAAATGTATTTCGTAAACGATCAAAAGTCAAAACTACACAAGAACAACACTGTGCAATGCGTAATTAATTAAAATAATTACACTTAAAGTCCACAAGAAAGCAAAAAGCGAGACCGGAGACCGCAGTACAGAAGAAAATCATAACTTCATGCTCGGGTCTGTGAATGGCTAGAAATTGCGGTGGGTAACATTAGCAATCTAACGTTAGCTAATATAATTGTACTCGCTCTACCTAGAGGAATAAATTATGCAAGGAGAAGTACAGTAGCCTGCCTACTTTATCAGCTTCAGATGATCTCTCTGGAACAAAGAACGATTGAATAGCCTGATTGGTTCTCCTTGTTCGACAGTTATGAGCATGGCCTTCTCCCGCTTCATGCTGTCTAAGGTCACAAACTCCGCCGTGAGAGATCGAAAATTATTTTCTGCACACAGTGCACCGGCTTTGAAAATATTGTCATGAACTTTGTTCACCCGTGTAAAATCCTTCTCCCATTCGTCTCTATATTTTTGCATCCGTTTTTTTTTGAGGTGTTACCGAATTTGCCATCGTGTCTGAAATTGGTCAGCTTGGTTATATGTTTCATAGCTACAGAGCTGACAGCGGCACACACCACCCAATAGCATTTAGAACTGCCTCGCGCTAATCGATCCTTTTCACGCAGTATGTGTAAAGTGAATAATTGTTAATCAAATGAACCACACCTCCCATAATTACCTGATTACTCTGAGATGGATCCGGTTCCGGTAGGAAGTTGGTGCTTCACCAGAGACGGAGATCTCTGACTTCTCAAGCTTGAAAAATACATTTGGCTCAGTAGTGCAAAATACGGAACAAATTGTGTTCCGTATCGATTTGAAATGGAACGCAACATTTTATTTACCAATACGGGACGATTCCGTATTATACCGAAAGGATGGCAACCTTAGTCACAGGTCACCTCAGATTTTTCCAAGATGGCCTCTAATGAGTTGTAGAAGATTCCGTCTATGGTATAATTATGTTGTAGAGCGAATGTAATGTGTACTGTTTCTCCATATATCTGTGCCCCCACCCAATGGATTCCAGAACCTCCAGTTCAAATTCAGAATTCTACAACGGATTCAGTAAAATCACAGCGTGGCATAAAGGTCTTAAGCTGTCTGAGACTTAGGTAGGTAAGTCCCTTTGTAAAAACTCTTTGACAAAAGCAAAATGTTGAATGTTTTAGGTAAGAAGATCCTTAACTAGTTGTTGCAGTGAGTGCCTTTTATAAAATACTCTTAAAACAAATCAGAATAAAAAATATATATATATATATTAATGATATTGTAGTGCCGGCCTGTCTTACAGACACAACGGGCTTGGAACTGCATTGATCTGAAAATAAATAATGACAATAATATTACTCCTAATAATATATACTATATATAGGTAATGTAATGACAGATGGAACCAACACAGCTTTATTTATTACAGCTATATCTATTTTTTTTTTGTAATACCGCAATGTATTTAAAAAGAGTATCCAGATATTTTAACAACAACTTCAGTGCTAACTGAAAATAAATTTAAAATAATGAGGTATTCATTTATGGCTGAGTTATAAATGTCTGTTTTCATTCTTCTAATAATGGAAAACTTCAATTAAAGATACTTTTATTATGTGTTTTTCTTTTTTTAATTATTATAAAATCAAAGTTTACACCAATAAATTTAAATATAGTTGTTTGGTCTCAACCTGTTTCAATGTGAAACTGTGCTGCATATTAAACATAATCTTTTAAATACATTTGAATGATATATAAAGACTTTTGACTTAAGTACGGATATGAGGTTGAAAGTACTGTAGAATATTTCTGAGGAAAAATAAACAAAGCTTTCAGTGCATACTTCTACATGATTTGCCTGGAAGGCTCTACCACAGTTGGTTGAGTTTTTATCTTGCTCTTATCTGTCATATATTTCCATTAGAACATGCTTTTGAGTGACAATGGCCAAGGTACAAAGTTTTGGATCCTCAGCAGCCTGGGACGTCAAGTCAGACAGACTGGGACAAATGTGTTCTGTGTGAGGAGGACACACCGAGGTACTCCACTGTCCAGCTGATTCAAGACATGGTACAGAGGGAGCAGTTACAAGACCCTAGTTGACAATTTCATTGGTTTCAACAAGATTGGTTGCTTGCCAAGAACAATACAGTTGTCACAACTGGATGATGCTGAGGGCATTGAAGCAACGAACCATGCAGACTGCAGTTCAATAAAACAAAACTTCAACAAGCAGAGAAGAGGAAATCGTCTGGTGAAGACAATGCAGATATGCTCAAGAAATACTCTTGACTGGAGGGTCGTGGGTTCAATCCCAGGTGGGGAACACTGCTGCTGTATCCTTGAGCAAGGTACTTTACCTAGATTGCTCCAGTAAAAAAAAAAAAAAAAGGGTAATTTTATGCAAAGAAATAAATAATAAATAAATAAACAAACAAATAATGTGATATCTGTATAACGTGATATCTTGTAACAATTGTAAGTCGCCCTGAATAAGGGTGTCTGCTAAAATAAATAAATAAATAATAATAATAATAATACACTGTCAAAGTGTGGGACAAGCACCCCCTTCTACTGGAACATGTTTCTTTTGTGGCGGACCTGCCGCTGGAGAAACATTGTGTGAAGCATCAACATTTAATCTTGATGTCAAGGTCAGGCAGTGTGCTCTCAACCTGCAGAACAAGCGTCTGCTCGCCAAACTCAGTGCTGGTGACTTGATTGCACAATGCTATTAGCCACGACATCACATTTGCTGGACTAGTGTCCTATATCTAGGGAGACAGTATGGACAACCTTGTGGCAATCTGTGTGACATGGCTACACTGGAAGTCCAGCATCCTCATGTCTTTGCAGAGTTTCTCAAAGGGAACTTTACAGTGAAGAAGACGGCACGTGCGTTCTGTGCTATAGCCATAGACTAGGTCCACAAGCAGAACAACGCTACAGTCAAAGGTGATGGCAGGGCTGTGGCTCTGACTGAGAGGATGGTATCTGGACCGAGATGGCCCGGGGGATTGAAGAGTTGAAGCCTCAATGGAGAAGAGAAAGAAGACAGAACATCATGCGCAGAAGAAGAAGGCATCATGCGCAGTCACGACGTGCACACATGGGTTTTGCGTGAGATGTCAAATCGCTAACAGGTGTCATAGAAGAGATGGGGAATCCATTCAGTGATGACAGCAATGATCTCCTCATACTGGACAGCAGAGAACTTGACAATCCAACTGTCATAGATACTGTATGCCAGATTGAGAAGCTTGGACAAGAGCAGTATGACACCTATATCAAAGAGCGCCTTGTCAACCAAACAAAGCCCATTGCTGATCCTATCAAGAGGAACAACCTCCCCCTCTTCAGCTGACCTCCACTCCGAGAGAAGTCAAGAGCACAGCTACAGCTGTCATCCCTGAAGAACGACTGCTCCCTCTTCTCCAGACTGTGCATTGCATCACAGATACAAGATGGAGACCTTGACAAGTTCTTTGAGCATGAAAACCAGGCATGTCCACCCGCGTTATCACAAATGGGCAAGCTGAGAACAAGCTGAGAACAAAATCTGACCTGGTAGGTTGCTTGGAAGATCTGGTCCCTGCACAACAGTGCTCCCATTCCCACTGCTGAAGTCATTATCCTTGATGGGGTTGCTATCTTGAACATGCTACAACCTGGCCCTGCCAAGACATTCAGTGGTTATGCAACACAAGTGTTCCTGCCATACATCGAATGCCAGCTGCAGCAAGCAAGTCAGGTAGATGTTGTGTGGGATGAGTACTTCCCGGAGAGTTTGAAAGCAGGTACACGAAGCAAGAGGGGAAGGGAGTTCGGAGACATATGGAGCCATCCAGTGCAGTTTCTCAAAACTGGCATGAGCTTCTCAGAATTGATGACAACAAGATGGAGCTGTTCTCCTTCCTGGCTACCAATGCAGCAGCCATGGACACTAACAAACAAGTCATCAGCACACATCACTCTGGTGTGCTATGTACTCAGCCCCGCGATGTGTCAGGTCTTGCTCTATGCAATCATGAGGAGGCCAATACACGACTCATCCTCCAAGTGGAAGATGCAGTGAAACAAGGGCATAGCAAGGTGTCAATACGCACAGTTGATTCGGCTGTGATCATTCTGGCAGTGACATCAGCCCAGCGCCTCGACATCCCTGAGTTGTGGGTTGTCTTTGCCTACTGGGTCCTGACCAGTGTGTTGCCTTACCAATGTTTTATGCATTCACTGGGTGTGACACAGTATCATGCTTTAGAGGCAGGGGGAAGAAGACTGCATGGGACACATGGAAAGCCTACAACGAGGTCCCACCAGCATTCTGTGCTTTGGGTGCTACACATGATACCATAGAAGACTGGTTAAACCACTGGAGTGCTTTGTGGTCTTGCTGTATGACCATACCAGCAGCCAGGATTGTGTAAACCAGACTCGCAAAAGGCTCTTCACTTGGGGTAGAGCACTCAATGGCCTTGCCCTGACAAAGGCAGCACTCATCCACTGCAGGGCCCAGATGATGATTGTGGATCCTGAGCTTCCATCTCCAAGTGAGTGGGGATGGAACAAGAATGACAAAAATATGAAATATGCTGAACAACTCTCCCTCAAGCTATGAAAGCTTGTTGGGAACTCCTGCGCTGCAATTTCATGAAGGGCTGCAGAGGGCAGTGCAAATGCCTCAAGGCAGCTCTCCAGTGCACTGCCCTTTGCCATTGTGGTAGAGAATGTGCTCGAACCTAGCCTGTCTGTTAAAGAAAAACTACTTTCTCTGGAAGTGTCCAGATCAATTACAATAAGAAAACATAAAACCCTAAAATAACATGACAAAATAAATTAATCAACAAATAAAATATTTGATTTATATTGCATTTTTTTCTTCATGTATGTTGTTTTTCCATTGTAAATACATATGTATAGTACTATTTTCCTCAGCGGAAGGTTACCCGACGAAATATTAGAATTGAATTAGAAAGAAAAGAATTGAATCTATTCAGACTTGAACAAAGAAGACTACTAGGCGATCTGATTCAAACATTCAAAATCCTAAAAGGTATAGACAATGTCAACCCAGGAGACTTTTGACCTGAAAAAAGAAACAAGGACCAGGGGTCACAAATGGAGATTAGACACAGGGGCATTCAGAATAGAAAATAGGAGGCACTTTTTTACACAGAGAATTGTGAGGGTCTGGAACCAACTCCCCCGTAATGTTGTTGAAGCTGACACCCTGGGATACTTCAAGAAGCTGCTTGATGAGATTCTGGGATCAATAAGCTACTAACAACCAAACGAGCAAGATGGGCTGAATGGCCTCCTCTCGTTTGTAAACTTTCTTATGTTCTTATGTTCTTATGTTCTTATTACATATTGAAGGTAAATCTAAGCTTGAATTTAAAAAAATAAATAAATAAATAAATAAATAAATAAATAAATCATTTTCTAATAGCGATGTGCCCTCTCGATGAAAGCTCTACCATGTGATAGAGACCTTGGCTTTCATTAGCGTCCTCGCCTTCAGCTCGTGGCACATAACTCCACTCGCGGTCATCTATCACACTGTAAAGCCTTCATCAACGGGCTCTATAAACACATAGATTGGTTGTATTATCTTGTATGATCCTTGGTGAGCATTATAAAGATAAATAAAGTTTAAATAATACATCTGAATCAAGTTTGCAACCCCATAACTTGATCCAGTCTACCAGATTATGGGTAAAATTGGAACGGATGGCGGCCATTGCCGCCACAGGAAAAAACAAAGGCACAATACCCCCTAGTATTTCACATATCTGCTGGACTATGAGTAATTCTGTTATGGGTTTGCAAGGTTCTGAGTGATTCTGTTATGGGGTTTGCAATGGTTCTGAGTGATTCTGTTATGGGGTTTGCAAGGTTCTGAGTGATTCTGTTATGGGGTTTGCAATGGTTCTGAGTGATTCTGTTATGGGGTTTGCAATGGTTCTGAATCCAATGTTTTGTTTTGTTGTTACTCCCCCTCCCTTATTATTTTAATATGATTGCAGTTGTTCAGAGAGAAAGGATTGGGGAGACAGAGAGAAAGGAGAGAGTGAATGGGGTAAAGATGGGAATGGAGAGATGAGGGAATGGGAGAAAGAATGGGGTAAATAGGAGAGGGAGAGAGGGAAAGAGGACAGAGAGGGGAATGAATGAGGTCAAGGGGACAGAGAGGGAAAGGGACAGAAGGAGAGGAGAGTGAATTGAGGAGAGAAGAGAGCGAAGAGAGGAGTGATGTTTTTCTATTCTGGGTGAGGGAGAGTAAAGTAAAAAGAGGAGTGATGGTATTTTATTCGGGGTGAGGGAGAGAGGAGAGTGAAGAGAGAAGTGATGTTTTTCTATTCTGGGTGAGGGAGAGAGTAAAGTAAAGAGAGGAGTGATGGCATTCTATTCTGGGTGAGGGAGAGAGGAGAGTGAAGAGAGGAGTGATGGTATCCTATTCTGGGTGAGGGAGAGAGTAAAGTAAAAAGAGGAGTGATGGTATTCTATTCTGGGTGAGGGAGAGAGGAGAGTGAAGAGAGGAGCGATGGTATCCTATTCTGGGTGAGGGAGAGAGTAAAGTAAAGAGAGGAGTGATAGTATCCTATTCTGGGTGAGGGAGAGAGGATAGTGAAGAGAGGAGTGATGGTATCCTATTCTGGGTGAGGGAGAGAGGAGAGTGAAGAGAGGAGCGATGGTATCCTATTCTGGGTGAGGGAGAGAGTAAAGTAAAGAGAGGAGTGATAGTATCCTATTCTGGGTGAGGGAGAGAGGAAAGTGAAGAGAGGAGTGATGGTATCCTATTCTGGGTGAGGGAGAGAGGAGAGTGAAGAGAGGAGTGATGGTATCCTATTCTGGGTGAGGGAGAGAGTAAAGTAAAGAGAGGAGTGATGGTATTCTATTCTGGGTGAGGGAGAGAGGAGAGTGAAGAGAGGAGTGATGTT